>LZPO01034852.1:783210-803407 GCA_001675575.1 Neotoma lepida
GGCCCGAAAATGGCGGAGCGCGACCGCCCGCGGCCCTCACGGGCCCCGCCGCGCACTCACCGTGGGGGGCCTGGAGGGGGGCCTGACCGCGGGCGCGCTGTCCTTCGGTGCCGCAGGGAATGTCTCTCCCGTCTGCTCCTCTTCCCTTCTCCCTACTCTCAATTCCTCCCCTCCAAAGATGCAGCCGCCATCTTCCCGGAGGAGCCACCGAGCGTACGCCCGTGCGTCATCACGGCCCCGCGGTACTACGTCACGCGCGCCTATGCAGCAGGTCGCCCGGAGGGCTCAAGTAAGAGCATGCGCGCAGGTATGGGGTGGGGCCTGAGTCGCCGGCGCCCAAACATTTGCGTCGGTTTGGGCACAGGTCCTAACGCCAGGGCCTTTCGCCTTACTGACCTTCTTCACCTTGTGAGCTATCACGGATGCTCTCAAAAACATCCCATTTTACAAAACTAAATAAGACACTTGTTCAAGCCAGGAGTGGTGGCTCATGCTTGTGATCCGAACACTGAAGAGGCTGAGACAGCCAGAACAGCCAGGACTGTTACACAGAGAAACCCTGTCTCGAAAAACAGAACAAAACAAACACAAAAACAAACAAACAAAAAGCCAAGAAAAGCCGAGCGGTGGTGGTTCACGCCTTTAATCCCAGCGTTTGGGAGGCAGAAGCAGGCGGATCTCAGTGAGTTCGAGGCCAGCATGATCTACAGAAAGAGTTCTAGTACAGCCAGAACTGTTACACAGAGAAACCCTGTCTCGAAAAACAGAACAAAACAAACACAAAAACAAACAAACAAAAAGCCAAGAAAAGCCGAGCGGTGGTGGTTCACGCCTTTAATCCCAGCGTTTGGGAGGCAGAAGCAGGCGGATCTCAGTGAGTTCGAGGCCAGCATGATCTACAGAAAGAGTTCTAGTACAGCCAGAACTGTTACACAGAGAAACCCTGTCTTGGGGGGAAAAAAAAAGAAGAAAAGAAATACAAATATACAAATTCTCCCCAACAACTATACTGTACTGTTCCTTGGTGTGCACACATACACACAAAAAAAGTATTATAATTAATAAAAAGGGATACAGATTTTTGCTCGATTGGTCAAATATTAACATGTAGGAGGCCCAGGGTTCTTTCTGTAACACTACATAAACTGGGTGTGATGACCTGTGAAGTGGAAGCAGGAGGGTCAGAAGTTCAAAGGCATCCTTGGATACACAAATTCAANGTGTTAGAAAAGACTGATCTTTGTATCCACAAAGAGAAACACAGAAACAAAGGGAAAATAACTCTACAAGGTAATTTCTTTTTGTAAAAAAGGTGAGCCACATCCCTAACCCTTGCTAGCAGGAACAGCTCACATGGCTTAGATGGCTAGGAGGAGCAGCTCACATGATCTAGACGGCCTGGGTCTTTTATCCCTAAAGCAAGAACCAAATTGTGAGCAAAGCCTTTAACCTTAAGTTACTTTGTACATTTAATGAAAGCATGGAGTGATGACTCAGAAGTTTAGAGTGTATAATGTTCTTGTAGAGGACTTGAGTCTCCCTTTGTAGCCCTAACTGGCTTGGGATTCAATATGTAGACCAGGTTGGCCTCAAACTCAGAGAACCACCAGCAGGCACAACCTCTGCCTCCCAGGTGTTAAGATTAAAGACACGCTCTACCATACCCAGCCTTAAATGGTTTTGTGTGTGAAGAAAATATATGAGGCAGGAAACAATTGAGGAACACACTTTTCACCTTTAGCCTACACACACACACACACACACACACACACACGAACAGGAACACAGAAGAGAAGACAGAAAGAGTAAGCACCCCAAAGCCTAACACACTACAGAAAGTTGGCAATAGTCGAGTTGTTTTCACTTGACTGATGGAATTGCTTCCTGTTTTCCCATACTTGTCCTTTTCAGTCTTGTACCGGATAGAATACATGTCAAGTCAGAATCATCTGGGAAGATCAACTGAGAAAATGCCCCCACCAGATTGGCCTATGGGTAAGTTTGTGGTGCATTTTTCTTCACTAATGATTGATGTGGGAGGGCCCAGTTCATTGTGGGCAGTGTCACCCTGGGCTTGTGGTCCTGGGTGCTATAAGAAAAAGGCTACAGAGAGCAAGCCAGTAAGTAGTACTCCCCTGTGGCTTCTGCATTAATTCCTTTCTCCAGATTCCTGCCTTGCATTCCTGCCCTGACTTCTCTCAGGACATGAGGGTCTGTTATCTGGAAGTGTAAACAAAATAAACCCTTTCCTCCTCAAATGCTTTTGGACATGGTATTTTACCACAGCAATAGAAACCCTAAGGAAGACACCATGAGTTTCAGACATTGGATCCCCTGACATAGTTGTGCTTGTCAACACACATTCACTCATGACTTCATCTGCTACCCACACCACATAAATCACTCATGGTGGGACATGCCTGTAATACCAGCACCTGGGATGTGAAGAGGCAGGAGGAGGGGAGTTCGAGGCAATCCTTGGCTACCTAGGCTGTTCGAGACTATTATTGGCTATACGAGGTTAGGTGCTCCCTGGAATTCTGAATCTAGGTCCAAAGACAGCCTGGGACATCCCTCAGTTGACAGATTTATGAAAATAAGGAGAACTTAGAAGCCAATAGGCTTTAGTATATGGACAGCCATGAAGGAGTGATGCTGGTGATGGCTACAGAAGAAATTGTGAACAATTTGAATGCCTGGTTTCAGCTGTTTCTGCACCCCTGTAAGGCCCAAGGTGTGGAAGTTCATGCTTTCCTCAGTGAATTCAGTACTGCAGTCACCTTATGACAAAATACTTGACAAACATATATAATTTTTAAATTCTTAAAGATTGTTTTGAATTATGAGTGTCTGTGCAGATATATATATGTATATATATGTAGGTGTATATATGTGCAGGTGTCCTTAGAAGCCAGAAGTGTCAGATTCCCTGGAACTGGAGTTACTGGAAGTCATGAGCCACTCAACATGGGTCCTGGGAACTGGAGTCCTCCATAAGAGCAGTATGCACTCTTAGCTACTAAGCCGTCTCTCCAGCCCTTTTAAAATTATACTTTTTTATTTGTGTGTGTGTGTACATGTATGTATGGCATGGCAGGCAGATGGATCAGAGGGGCCAAGACTGCATCTGAAACTAGCAGCTGAACTTAGTAATATGTAAGCATCTCCCACATGATATTGGTTTTGAAGGCTTGAAAGGTTTATGGAGAACAACCAAGACTTAGCGTCATATAACAAGGTTGGAGTCCTTACAGGAGGCAGGAGGCCATTGGTGAGGGTGCAGCCTCAGTTACAATGGAGACCTTTGTATTGAAGGGCTCAGAGGAAGAAGCTGAGGCTTTGCCCATGTGGCAGAGTCAGTCCCTGAAGAGGCCAAGAGAAGCAATTGGTGAAGGTGCAACCTCAATTACAATGAAGATTCTAGCATACTAGTGATGCCAGTACCATGGGATGATAGACAAGGGCAGTAGCAGGTGTGAGATGGAGCTGGCTTGGTCCTACAAAACAAGCTTTGGGGACTGTGGACGGCAGAATGGTCGAGTTGAAGCTTCACAGGCCTTTGCAGTCCAGACTGGGATTGAATCCCAGGTAGAGGTAGAGGACACTGAGCTACAGTGTTTGATTTACATTGCTGGATGTTGATTCTACTTTGATTTGATTGTAACTGTGTCCTGGTTCTTACCTCTTGATNTAAATTTTTATGTGTATGACTGTTTTGCCTGCATGAATGTCTGTGCACTATTGGCATGCCTGGTGCCCAGAGAGGGCAGAAGGAGGCAACTGAAGTTTCAGGCACTCTGAGGTGCTGAGAATTTAATCCAGGTCCTCTGCAAGAGCAGCAAGTGCTCTTAACCACTGGGCCAGCTCTCTAATCCCCTCCCCTTTTGTCTTCTGCAAGAACAAAAAGTGCTATTGGCTGAGTCCTTTTTACAGCCCCAACTGAGGGACTTTTACTTTTATTTATTTGCTTACTTGGTTTGGTTTCGTTGGGCTTTGGTGGGGGAGGTATTTGAAACAGGGTCTCATTGCTGCCCTAACTGCTCTGGAGTTCCCTGTGTAGAACAGGCAGGCATTGAACTCAGAGTTCTGCCTGCCTCTGCCTCCTGAGTGCTGGGATTAAACCCTTGTGTCACTATGCCCAGCACTGAACTGTATTTATATTGTGATCTTGATATTAACGTGATAGTTACAATAAACAAGGAAGGGTTATTAGTTTTTTAAGGTGTTTATTGGTTTGGTTTAGGTTCTTTTTTTTAAAAAAAAAAAAAAAAAAACAGGATCTATGGATTTCTGTCCTGGAACTCATTATGTAGACCACTCTGTCCTCAAATTCACAGAAATCTGCCTGCCTCTGGATCTTAAATTCTGGGATTAAAGACTTTAAAGATTTTTGTTTTATGTGTGGGTGTTTCGCCTGCATGTCTGCATATATATACCAAGCTGAGTGTAAAGCAAGCCAGTAAGCAGTATTCTTCCATGGCCTCTACTTCAATTCCTGCCTCCTGATTCCTACCCTGACTTCTCTCAGTGATAGTCTGAGACCTGGGATGCATAAACCAAATAAACCCTTTCCTACCACAAGTTATATTGGTTGATATTTTTTCAAAGCCACTGAAAACCAAATTAAGACATCTAGCATTCAGGAAGCCCTGAGTTGGGTTTGAGCCCCAATAACATATAAACAAGGTGTGGTAATAGAAGCCTGTAATCCCGGCACTTGGTAGGTGGAGGCTGGGGGTCAAAAGTTCAGTCAACCTTGGCTATGCACACAGCATGTTTGAGGCCAGCCTGGGCTACAGGAGACCCTGACTAAAAGAAAAAAATAAATAAAGGAAGATTTATTTAACATACTGGTCCAGAGGTCACAATCCACGGTTGGCTGGCTCTGTGGCTTTTTGACTGTGGTGGGGTGGAACATCATGGTTACAGAAGCAGGTGCCAGACAAAGCTGCTCAATTCATGACAGCAAGGAAGCAAAGAGAAAGACACCAAGAGGAAGGAACCAAGGACAACTAATAGGGACCAATTTCCTTCACGTAGGTCCTGCCTCTCAGAAGTGTTCATCACATTTGATAGCATATCAAATCATCATGATATTGTCACTTTCCTAAAGCCCCAACTTTGAGTTGGGAACCAAGCCTTACATATGATCCTTGCAGGGCTCATATTTCAGATCCAAATCATTAACCTTCCCTTTGTACTGATTTTAGGGAGAAGGTACTTTTTAAGGCAGTCTCACTTTGTAGTGAAACTCAGAAATCCAGCTGCCTTTGCTTTCCAAGTGCTACCTTTGTACCTTTATTGGCTATCTCACAGGTTCAGATAAGTAGCCCTATAGCTTTCCAGGCTACCTGACCACATTTCCCTTTCATTTATCCTGGGGAGAGGGGGCTTTTCCTTTGAGATAGGGTCTCATGTTAGCCCAGACTTGCCTTTAATTTGCTATGTAGCCAAGGATGCCTGAGCTCCTGATCCTTTTACACCTACCTCCCAAGTACTGAGATTACAAATGACTATTTCATGGTTGGGCTGTAGCTCAGTTGGCAAAACATTTACCTAGCATGCAAGAGACCCTGGGTTCAATCTCCAGTGCTGCATAAAACCAGGAACGGTGGCATAAACCTGTAATCTCAGCAGTCTAGAGGTGGACGAAGGATTAGAAGTTAGAGGCCCACCTGACCATGTCTCAAAAAAGGGGAAAAGACTATTTCATACTCTCTTCTATCACATGATTTTATGGTAATGATCTTGTTATTGTAACAGCACTGTAAGATTATAAATGTTTGGCCAAGTAAGTTATTTTATAACCCCAACACTCAGGAAGTAGGCAGATAGATATTAATTCCAGGCCAGCCTGGGTAGAGTGAGACCTTGTCTCAAACAAATAACCAAAAAAGGTATGTTCTATGCTCAAACTTAAAGATACAGATACCTGGGCCAGTAAGATGGCTCAACAGGTAAGGGTGCTTGCCACCAAACCTGACAACCGAGGACCCATGTGGTAGAAAAAGAACCTATTTCCACTAGTTGTGCTCTGATCGAGACATGTTCATACCCACCCACACATATTTAAGACAAAAATTTCAGTATGTAAAAAGACACAAATATTTGATTTCTGAATAGGAAGTATTCTTTGGGTGGATCGTCTAGTAGGTGTCCAGGATATGTAAATAAATCTTGTGATACTTGTCTAAAAAAGGGGCTCAATCTATCTACTGTCTCCATGTACACACCCCCTCCACCTCCCTTGCATTCTTTCCTGTTCCTGCCAACCTTCCCAACTAGCCACTAGACCCCATCTCTTAACACTCCGGAAGGTAAATTTCTCCATGTTTTGCATCATTTTTGTAAGCACAGACAAGCACTCTACAGCCCTGTTCCATGGCTGCTCCCTCACATGGCATCTTCCAGCTCCTCTCTATATAGCTCCATGCTGAGCCTAGACTCACTCTCTTCTGCTGTAGCCACTCCAGCCTTGGGACCATTGCATTCTGCACTTTTTGTAAGCAGCTTCTTCCCTGACTCCACAGGTCTCATCACTCCTCCACAGAGCAGTCTAACCAACCTGAACTCATCACTAATAGAAAACACCTGGCTTGTTTACTTCATTTTTCTCCTGTCACGTAGCTGTTTCCTTCAGGCTATGAACATCACCATCTTGAATCAGGGCAGCCTGCGATCACTTATAGGACTTGATGAGACCTGGCCTGTTAACAGCCCCTTATGAAAGAAACAGGGAAGCTCACAGGACTCATGAGCTCTCTCCTTTCAAGCATTTTTTTTCTCACTTTATCCCCCTTAGATAGGGTCTCATTATGTAGGCTTGGCTATCCTGGAACTTGCTACGTGTAACATCAGGCTGACTTCAAACTCAGAGATCTGTCTGCCTCTGCTTCCTCCAGAGTGCTAGGATTTAAGACTTGAGGACACCAGGTGTGGTAGTTTGAACATAATTGACCCCCAGAATCTCACAGGGAGTGGCACTATTAGATGTGGCATTGTTGAAGTGGGTATGGCCTCGTTGGAGGAAGTGTGTCATTGTGGGGGCGGGCTTTGAGGTTTTCTATGCTCAGGACACCACCAGTGTCTTAGTCAACTTCCTGTTGCTTGGAAGATGAAAGACTCTCAGCTACTCCTCCAGCACTATGTCTGCCTGCACACCACGATGCTCCCCGTATTGATGATAATGAACTGAACTTTTAAAACTTAAGTGCGCCACCCCAATTAAATGTTTCCCTTATAAGAGTTGCCATGGTCATGGTGCCTCTTCACAGCAATAGAAACCCTAAGACAATAGTTATACACCCAATGTGCCCTGCTAGTCTCCTTATGTAGACACACACACTTGCACACACATGTAGACCACACACAAACAGAAACAAAAGGAATTTCAGTGATAGAATGTTCCTCAAAGGTACAGCACTTGCCTAGCATGTACAAGGCTTTGGGTATGATCTCTAAAGTTGCAAAAATGAGTAAGTAAATAAAATAAAAATAACTTAGGGACCAGGAAGATGGTCCAGTGAGTAACAGCACTTGCCACCAAGCCTGATGGCTTGAGTTCAATCCTGAAAGCCCACAGAGTGCACAGAACTGACTTCTGCAAATTGTTCTCTGACCTCCACACATGTGCCATGGATCATATACCCCCTCCCCATAAATAAATAAATAACATTCTTTTAAAATAAAATCAAACAGTGACAGTGTTCTGGTTTATCTCTCCCTTTGCAACTAGGTAAGAACATTCTTCCCTTATTCAAGTTTTTTATATAACAGTTTAGTTTTAAAAACTACAAACTATATTTATATTAAAAATTGAAATGTCAAGAACAAAGACTAACATGGGGTCCAAAAAAAAACAAGGTAAGAGGTAGTGAACACATCAGTTCACCTCACCAGTATGGATTGCAGCACACTTGACCATAACAGACCTTAAAGGCTACAACAAGAAGACACNATAATTATGGTCTAACAGTCACTGTGGAGACAGCAACCTAGACCATCACCAAGCCAGCCTTTCCTCTCCAAAATCCAAGCCATGAGTGTTGGCTCACACTTGTAATCCCAGCACTTGGGAGGCTGAGGCAGGAGGCCTGTCATGAGTTTGAGGACTGCAGAGTGACACTATCGGAATAAAGCAAACACTACAAAAGTGGCCCAAGTGTCCTCTGCAACTGCACTCCTGTGTGAAGCTGACCAGGCTGGGGATGTGGTGCCATTCAGGAGCTGTCTCAGGATCAGCTGTCTAGACATTAGTACTGGAAGCTGCGCTTGGTCTGGATATCATCGAGAATCTGCTGCAGTTCCTCATCTTCAAAACGCCCTTCCAGGCTGCAAGAAGACCAATAAACTTAAGTGATTTAGCAACTCCCAGTTTTCCCACACTGTTTTTCAAAGAGATTTCATCTCTGAGCGCAGTTCACTTAGCTCTACCACCTTCAAGTTTAACCTAAATTTCTTTTCAATATTCCCTTAGAGAAACACTAAAAAGTGCAAATATATAAAAGATCTTTAAAAGCCTTAACAGTCATACATGATTTAAATTTTTTTGTTTTGTTTATTTTTGTTGGCTTGTTTTTGAGACAGGGTCTCATTATACAACCCCTGGAACTCACAGAGATGGGCCTGCCTTTGCTGGGATTAAAAGCACAAACTATTAGGCCCTGCAATGATTCACTTTTTAGTCGTTTACTTGTTGACTGACATAATGATTGTGTCCAATATCTGTTATCATCAATACCAGAGAAGTGAATACTGGAATACCTTTTTGAGTAATAGGAAATAGTCACATTGATTTTACTAGACACAGTAAAACTGTTCTACTAGTACCTGCAGTGTAGGAGAATTCTGACTGTTCCTTATGCTCCTTTGTGAGGNTTGGGGATATCAAATGAGACCCTCACACACAATAAGCAAGAGCTCTACCACCGAGCTATATCCTTAACACCCTGTTCCATATCCTTCCTGTCAGTGTGGTATAAAACCATCCTTCTCAGGCTGGGAAGATGGTTCAGCTGGTAAAGGTGGCTTGCCACCAAATCTAACAACCTGAGCTTGATCCTGGGAGCTTACATGGTAAAAGGAAGAGAATTAACTACCCCAAATTGTCCACTGACCTTCACATGCTTAATGTGACACACATGCACACCCATGTGCACACATACATAAAAAAAAAAAACTCCAACTCTTGCTCACATCTGTAATCCCAGCTCTTGACAGGTGGAAGCAGGACAATCAAGAGCTCAAGCAAAGCCTTGATCACCTGAGACTGCCATCAACAACCAACAAAACTAACCCCCAAATCATCTCTCAAACACCATAAAATTACATTCTTGTTCAGTGCTGGCATGTCATCAACCCAAATGTGAAATGCACACAATGTTTAGATCTAGCAATCTGACTCAAAGAAATCTATGTAACNGATAAAATTTGTCCCATCCGGTACTAACCTTGGAATCAGAGCTTTAGACTCCTCGGCAGTCTCTGGGCAAAGATTGGCTAAACAAGCCAACTCAAACTTATGTAGCTTTTTCTGGAGAAGCAAGCTGATTGTAGGGAAAATAAAATACAGAAAGACAAACAATACAGTGTGAGTGAAATAAGAGCAGTAATGGGGAGAAATGAGTATGATGAAAATATATTCTATACCTGTATAAAAATGTCAGTGTCCTAACAGAACCCATTATTATGTATAATTAATATGTGCTAATAAAAACAAAAAAATCAAATGTCAAACAATGATCAATAGCAAAAAGAAGANCAAATGTAGTTGACAAACCTTACANTCTTGGATTATGGTCATGTGGGCAACAGAATCCCCCTTTAAATCACTTCCTATTCCTACCCTTGAAAAACAAGTTCCAGAAAAAAGAAAAAAACGAGACACAGACACAGTAGGCAAAGCCAAGGAAACTGAGGGAGCACAGGAGGGTAAAGAGTCACCTGCCAGGTTAGAGATCACACAGTGGTTGAGAGCATTCACTGCTGCATTTCCAGAGGGCCCAGGTTCCATTCCCAGTACCCACATGGTGGCTCACAACTGTCTGAAATTCTAGATTCATGGGATCCGATACCTCTCTCTGGCCTCCGTGTGTATTGGGCACTCGTGTGGTGCAGAGGCAAAACATAAAACACATAAACACAAACACATAAAGATAAATTTAATAAATATTTTTTAAAAATCTGCCAATCACACCTCATGAAAACTTCAAAGGCCTTAGAAGCTTACCTCCAGAAAGTGACTCTCTAGCTCTTTGGTCTTCTTGCGATATTTGATAAGTTAATGTCAGACAACAGGGGGCTAGTCTAGTAAGTATGTTGACATGGAAGTAACTCTCCTTTACCTTTAAAAAGAAACACACCAACTCTACTTTGTGCAAACCTGTGTGTAAACTGCATCTTCAGAATTTTCATGATCTACACCATAAAATAAGGCCTACTAGGATGAGTTTGATTTCAAAATGACATATTAAGAAGTTATATTTGGGGGACCAGAGAGACGGCTCAGCAGTAAGAGTACTTGCTAATCTGCAGAGGACAGGAGTTTGGTTCCTAGCATCTACACTGTGTGGCCCACAGAGGTCTACAACTCCTTTTCTGACCTCTGCTATGCTGGTACTGAATCCACACAGTCATACAGACAAGCAGGTACATACATATAAAAAAAAAAAAAAAAAAGATTTGCCATATCTGGTGGTACATGCAGGCTCACAGCAGCCTGGTTTACATAGCAAGTTTCACACTAAGTAGAGCTATGAAGTAAGAATCTGTCTTATAATAATATAAGTATAGTAATAATAGAAACAAACAAACAAAAAAACCAGGTGTCATGTGGACACCATTACTCTCAAAAGCGGTGGATCTTTGTGAGTTAGAAGACAGCCTGGTCTAATATCAAGTTCCAGACCAGCCAGGGCTAGATAGTGAGACCCTGTCTCAAAAATTATATATACAGCCAAGGCTACAGATAGAATCTCTGTCTTGAAAAAAAGTTATATAATAGATAAAATATAAACATATAAAGTAAAAATAAATAAAAGAAATTATATTTGGGGGGCAGTGAGTGTATGAAGGCATATACTAGCAACCCCAAAATTTGTGATGGAGGAGAGATATTTGAATTTGAGGCAAGGCTAAGGTTTTTTTTTTTTTTTAAAAGACAGTTTTTCTAAGTAGCCCTGGCTATCCTGGAACTTACTTCTCCTGTCTCTGCCTCCTGAGTGCTGGGATTAAAGGAGTGCACTACCAATGCCCAGCAAGGCTGAGCTTTATAATAAGATTCTGTCTCAAGAAATAAATAGGTAGGGGCTGGAGAAGGTGGCACAGTGGTCAAGAGCACTGGCTGTTCTTGCAGAAGAGGATCTAGGTTTGGTTCTCCGCACCAACACGGTTGCTTACAACTATCTGTAACTCCAGTTCCAGAAGATTTGACCCTCTCTTTGGGCCTCCACAGGCTTCTGTACCCACTTAGTATACATATATACAGTCAGGCAAACACTCATACACATAAAATAAACAAATAAATGAAAAAATGAATAAACAAATAAAATTCTATCTAAGGGTATAGTGGTTTAGTGGGTGGTTATCATGTACAAAGTACCCTATAATCAGATAGGTTAGATTCTGAGTGGGAAGGTGGATGGATAGAAGAAATAGATAGGATATAGATGACTGAAAAAACAAAAAAAAACCCCACAAAAAGTGGGGTTAGAGAGATGTCTCAGCAGTTAAGAGCACTTGCTGCTCTTCCACAGGACCTGAGTTCAATTCCTAGTACTGGAATGGTGGTGCACAACCATCACTCCAGTTGCCTCTACAAACACCAAGCACGAATGAGATACACAAACCATACATGCAGGCAATACAGTCATACACTTAAAATTATAAAATATAAACAAAAAATAAAAATAATCTTGAAAATAAATGGTTAAATGAAAGTTTGTCCATATATATACATATATATATATATATATGTAAGTAAACATATATATATATATAAAAGTAAACATTCTGATGGAGGCTTTAAGCCACCACCGCCCGGCTTGTTTGTGTTTTTAAGACGGGGTCTCAAAGACTCAAGGATGGTTTTGAACCCACTATGCAGCTAAGGATGACCTTGAACTCCCTGATTCTAGAATCTATAATAATAAAACTTTAGGTAGGGCTGGAGAGATGGCTCAGCAGTTAGGAGCACTAGCTGCTCTTCCAGAGGACCTGGGTTCTGAGTCCCAGCACCCACCTGGTGGTTCACANCTGCCTGTTAATTCCAGTCCTGGGGATCTGATACCCCCTTCTGGCTGGCATCTGTGGGCATTGCATGGTGCAGACATACAAGCTGGCAAAACACTCCTAACACTGAGCCGGATGTTGTGTGCTAGCACACACCGTTAATCCCAGCACTCAGGAGGCAGAGGTAGGCAGATCTCTGTGAGCTGAAGGCCAGCCTGGTCTACAAAGCGAGTTCTAGCACGGCCAGGGCTGTTACACAGAGAAATCTTGTCTCAAAGAAAAAANAAAAAAAGCAAGAAAACCATCTCATAACACAAACAAGTAAATTTTTGTCTTTTAACTTATTTTTAGTACTCACCTACGAACACTGGCAATGGTCTCTCTGTTTTTGAAACGACTGAAACGGGCTGTATAGTTTAGGGTTTTCATGAAAACCTCTGAAAGTTCCTGCTCATCTTCTGCACTCTCATTCTGCTGCTTTCGATGCTCCAGAAGCATGTGAACTTCAGAGTTTAGGAGTGTCTCAGCTGTTTCAAACTCTGCAAGAAGAGTAAGTGTGAACTTAAAGTACTCTTAAAAAGCATGCCTTTGCCAGGCAGTGGTGGCNCATGCCTTTAATCCCAGCACTTGGGAGACAGAGGCAGGATGATCTCTGAGTTTGAGACCAGCCTGGGCTACATTAAGTGAACTGTAGGAAAGCCAGAAATACACAGAGACTCAAAAACAAACACCTGTAAACGGAGACGGAGCCTTTTGTCCAGTCCTCCCAGTCCCAAATACCTGGCAGCCGATTCCCAAGTTACCATACAGAGGCATATATTAATTATAAATGCTTGGCTGATGGCTCAGGCTTATTACTTACTAATTACTTCTTACATTTAAATTAACTCATTTCCATTAATCTATTTATTGCCACGTGATCTGTGGTTCTCTGGCATCTTGCTCCTTGGGCGGTGCATGCGTACACAAGCGCGCGCGCGCACGCACGCACATACATACACACACACACACACACACACACACAATCTCCTCGACCCCGCCCTTCTTCATCCCAGTCCTCAGTTTGATTGTACCACCTAACCTTATCTTGCCTTGCCATAAAAACAGCTTTATTATCAACCAGTGAGAGAACTACATATTCATAGCATACAGAAGGATCATCCCACAGCAAACCCCAAACAATAAAACCAGAGGGCTGGAGAGATGAGCATGAGCACGTACTGCTCTTGCAAAGGAAGTTCTGCTCCCAACACCCACATCAGACACCTCACAGCACCTCTGGCCTCCTCAGAAACCTGCACACATAATAAAAATAAAAATAAATCTTAAAACAGTAACATAGGGCTGGAGAGGTGGCTCAGAGGTTAAAAGCACTGAGTGCTCTTCCAAAGGACTTGGGTTTAATTCCCAGCACCCATGTGGCAGCTCACAACTGTATGTAACTCCAACTCCAGGGGATCTACATCCTCACACAGATATACATGCCCGCAAAACCCCAATGTACATAATAAATAAATTAAAAAAACAAAACAGTAACATAGGGCCTGGAGGGAGGGTTCAGTACTTAAAAGAGCACTGGCTACTCTTCCAGAGGATCAGGGTTCTGCTCCCAGCACTCACATGGTGGCTCACAATTACCTGTAAGTCCAGTTCCAGGGGATCCAACGCCTAGTTACGGCTCCTATGGGTACAAGACATACATACAGGCAAAACATCCTTACATAGAAAATTTTGAAAAGTGAGATTCTCCATCTCAATTGAAAAAAAAAAGACAAAAGATAAAGCCATTTTCTGGGGCTGGGCAGATGATTAGGTGGATAAAGTACTTGCCTCTCATGTGTGAGAAGCAGAGTTGAGATCCTCAGAATCCACAAAATAGGTATAGTGGGGTACCTGTAATCCAGCGGTTGGTAGTAGAGACAGGGGATTGATTCCCTGGGGCAAGCTGACTAGTTAGGTCAGCTAAACTGGTGAGCTCTGGGTCCAGCAAGAGATTTTGCCTCAGTAAGGGGAAAATAATCAAGAATGTTACTCAACATCAACTCCAGGCCTCTTATAAGCACCTGCACAAGAACATGTACCTACGTGTATGTACATACCACACACGCGCGCGCGCGCGCGCGCACACACACACACACACACACACACACACACGTTAACGTCACCATCTGGGCTGGGAATGTAGCTCAGTCGATAGAATGTTTCCTCAATATGCACAAAGCCATGAATTCCATCTACAGCATCACATAAACTGGGCACTTGGCTGTAACCCCAGCACTTGGGAGACAGAGATAGGAGAACCTCTGCACGTTTGATGCCAGCCTGGTCTACATAGAGAATTCCAGGCTAGCCAGTGCTACATGAGACTCTGTCTCAAAAATAGGGGTGGAGGAGCGGGGGCATCGGCTGTAGAGATGGCTTAGTAGTTGAAAGGGCTTGATGTTCTTGCAGAGAAGCCAAATTCAGTTCCCTGCACCCAGTTCAAGTAGCTCGTGACTGCCCATAAATCCAGCTCCAGGCAATGTGATACCTTTGGAATCCACAGGCCCCTGTATACACATGTGCTCTTGCTCTTGCTCACACACACACACACACACACACACACACACACACACACACACACACACAATTTTTTTTCCTGAGGCAGGGTTTCTCTGTGTATCCCTGGCTGTCCTAGAACACCCTCTGTAGACCAGGCTGGCCTCGAACTCACAGAGAATAACCTGCCTCTGCTTCTCTTGTGCTGAGATTAAAGGCATGTGCTACCATCTAGTTTTTTGTTATCTTTTAATTATTAATTTACGATATCTTCTTATTTTATTATTTTATTTATTCTATTCTATTCTATTTATTTATTTACCTTGTTTTTCTGGGAGGACAAGGTTTCTCTGTATAATAGCTCTGATTGTCCTGAAACTCACTCTATAGACTAGGCCAGCCTCGAACTCTGAGAGATCCTCCTGTCTCTGCAGCATGAGTGCTGGGATTAAAGGTGTGCAGACACCACTGCCCGGCTTTATTTTTTAGAATATACATTTCCTCTCCTTTTCCTCCCTCTAAACCAGTGGTTCTCAACCTTCCTAATGCTGCAACCCTTTAGTACAGTTCTTCATGTTGTGGTGACCCCAACCATAAAATTATTTTTATTGCCACTTCCAACTGTAATTTTGATACTGTTATGAATTTTAAATATCTAATATGCAAGATATCTGATATTCGACCCCTGTGAAAGGGTCGTTCGACCCCCAAAGGGGTCTCTACTCACAGGNTGAGAATCATTGTTCTAAATCCTCCTGAAACCTTCCTTGTTCTTTCAAATACATGGCCCCTCTTTTCATTAATTGTTATGTGCATATATGTATATAGAGGTGTCTATATATATATATATATATATATATATAACTACTCAATCTGTATAACGTTACCTGCATGAATGTTTTCAGGGCTAACCATTTGGTATTGGATAACCAATTGGTGTGCTTCTCTCCTACTCTCAGCATTTCTTAGTTGCCTGTAGAGATGGTTCTGTGGTTAAGAGCACTAGTTGTTCTTACTGACTGTTCGGTTCCCAGCACTCATGTGGTGGTTCACAACTATCTATAACTCCAATACCAGATCTGATTCTTTCTTCTGAACACAGGCATGGACATGGTGCACATACACACATGCTTTAAGTCCTTGAGACAGGGTCCCTCACTGAACCTGGAACTAGGCTGACAGCTAGCAAGCTCCAGTGATCCTCCTGTCTCTGACTTCTATAAGACTAGAGTTGCAAGTGCACGTAGCACACCAGTTTTTTTGTAATTAGATACATTTATTTTATTATACATATACACAAACACTCATACATCTGAGTATTTTGCCTGCATACATATGTGTGTACCACATGTGTGACTGGCGTTTAGGGAGGTCAGAAGGCACAGGATTCCCTGGAACTGGAATTATGGATGGTTGTGAGGCACCATATGGGTGCTGGGAACTGAACCAGAGTCCTCTGCAAGAACAACCAGTGCTCTAAACCACTGAGCTATCTCTCCAGTCCCCCCACCCAACTCACCCCTTTTTTGTTTTGTTTTGTTTTTTTCAAGACAGGGTTTCTCTGTGTAGCCCTTGGCTGTCTTGGAACTCACTTTGTAGACCAAGCTGGCTTTGAACTCAGATATCCATCTGCCTCCACCTCCTGAATACTGGGATTAAAGGCATGGACTGCCCAGCCCCCACACCTTTTTTAATATGCATAGTCTTCATGTTTTCTTAGCAAGTGCTCTTACCTGCTGAGCTAGCTCTCCAGACTCAGACACTGTGCTATAATTTCAAAGAGAAGAGACCTAAGACCCCTCTCTAATAAACATTTTCTAAGTGAACTCTCTCTCTCTCTCTCTTTCACATACACACACACACACACACACACACACACGCTACCCAGAAACAAAATAGATTAGGGAATCCTTGTACAGATGTTTTAAGAACAAAATATATTGCTTTTTGTTCCTAAAGAAGGAAAAACTCATTGTTTAATACCTCATCTGGCCGGGCAGTGGTGGTGACGCCTTTAATCTCAGCACTTGTGAGGGAGAGGCACGAAGATCTCTGTGAATTCAAGGACAGCCTAGTCTACAGAGAGAGTTCCAGAACAGGCTCCAAAGCTACACAGAGAAACCCTGTTTTGAAAAAAACAAAAACAAACAAACAAAAAAACACCTCATCTGGTCATTTTTCTGTAGATACTTGGTTACAGATAACAATAAGATTTTATGATAATAGTAGTGCCTGTTCAGGNTATGAGGATGTAGCTCAGTTGATAGATTGTTTGTCTAGCATGCACAAAACCTAGGTTTAATTCCTAGCACTTTGGAAGCAGAAGCAGAAGGATAGGAAGGTCATTCTTGCCTACTTATCTAGTTTCAGGCCAGTCTGGGGTACATGAGACCCTGTCTCACAACAAAACTCACAAAAGTAGAGCACGAATCTTGGGGTCTTACTATAATGCCCTTGAACTCTTGGGTTCAAACTATTCACCTNCCACAGGCTCCGAGTAGCAGGAGCAGGGTACTATGCCCAGTTGCTGGCACGCATTTATCCATCGAACANCAGGCACCAGCCATCCCAGACTGGAATCCATCTTGCTCCCAACTGATCTTCCTAACTCGAAAATATAAAAGGAGGGCCCGGAAAACAAAGGCAAGAGTATGCACACTCCTGACCTCCAGACCTTGAAATGCTTTTGACTAGCACTATGATGGGGCCATAGCTCCGCTTCTGTCAGCTGCCAATTTAGAAAAAAGACCTCTGCTCCAGATCTGTCTTTTGCATGCCAGAAAATCGACATAAATACCCCTAATGTCAAGAGTGATGGTACATGCCCTTAATTCCAGCACTCAGGAGGATGGGGCAGGAATGTGACAAGTTGGAGACCAGCCTAGGAAACATAACAAGACACTCAAAAAACAAAACTGCCGGTGTGGTGACGCATGCCTTTGATTCGAGGTCACAAGGCAGAGGCTGGCTGATCTCAGTGAATTCAGAGCCAGACTGGTCTACAATACAAGTTGTGGGCCAGCCAGGGCTACAAGTGAGAGACACTGTTTAAAACAATAAACAACAAAACGGTAGCCCGTGGCACTACAAGAGTAGGGTATATGGATTTCAAACACCCGAGCGTGGAATCTCTTAAGAAGGACCTTCCGGGGGCTGAAGAGATGGCTCAGTGGTTAAGAGCACTGGCTGCTTTTCCAGAGGTCCTGAGTTCAATTCCCAGCACCCACATGGTGGCTACAACCATCTATAATAGCTTCTGATGCTCTCTTCTGGCATGCAGAACACTCATACATAAAACATAAATAAATAAAATTTTTAAAAAAGGACCTTCCTCCAAGGAATTAACTAACCTACGCAAGGGTTTATCTGTGCCACGGTGACCAATCTCCTGTGCGTATCCCTTCGCAATCCTACGCATGTCAGGGCTAGGGCTAACCAGGGAGCGAATCACGACTATAACCCAAGGACCATGTCACCTCGGAGACGAGCTGTCCCGGGTCCCACCTTTGGGAAAGATGAGCTGAGAGGCGTCTTCCTCTACGTCTCCAGCCCGCGGATCGCTACCGCCCGCCGCCATCGCTTTAGGACGCACCGCCACAGACACTGCCGGAAACGGAAGCCGAGAGGGCGGGCTACCACCAGGGAAAGAACCAATCCGGCTCAGGGGCGGGGCCAGGTGGAAGGGGCGGGCCCTGAGAAGGAGCGGGGTGGGCCCGGAGGGAAAGGTCGGGCGGGGAGAATACCAGGGGGAGCCCACGAGACCGGCCTCACCGCGCGAGGAGGGCGCTCAGGTCGCAGTCCCGGTGGCTCCCGGTCGTTAGAGGGGGTTCTGTGCTGCCGGCTTGGAGATAAACTTATTTTCTCCAATACGCCCTTGCCGTGGGACCTGGGATTTTCAGTAAGCCGTTTCGGGTGAAAAGGATTAAGTGAAGTGCAGGAATGAACTAAGTGACTGACCCAAGGAATGGCCTATGATGGGANGCTGGGTAGGTGACTGCAGAAACATACTGGAATGTCTTTCAGTGATTTGATTGTGTAAAAAAAAAATTATTAACCCCGATGTGTTGGTCATGTAGTAAACTACTGGGCAAGAGGATAAGGAGTTGAAGGAGAGCGGTGTGTAGTGGCAGATGCCTTTAATCCCAGCATTAGGGAGTTAGAGGCAAGAGAATCTTTGAGTTCAAGGACAGCCTCGTCTACATAGTGATAGTTCCAGAATAGCCAGGGCTACAGAGTGAGACCCTGTCCAAAACAAAACAAAACAAATAAAAACAACGTTCAAGAAGAGCCTTGGTTATATAGCAAATTCCATGATTCCATGCCAACTTAGGTTACATATCATCGTGTTGCAAAACGGGGTGGGGATGGGGTTAAATTGTTTCTAGTGTACTTAATAATCCTGAGCAGGTGAACTCTNATATTGAGAATCTTTTAGTATGTCTNTTGGGACATTTGAATGATAAGTAGAAAGTAAATGAAAAGTGATGCTNTTTTCAACACAAAACAAAACTTTGTACAATAAGGAAAGAAAAATCTTCCCCAGTGCTTGGCTCATTAGTGAACAGTAGTAAACTCTGCTAACTTAATAAAAAATAGATTGAAGGGGTTGGAGAAATGGCTCTGTGATTAAGAGCACTGATGCGCTATCAGAGGACCTGGGTTCCTTTCCCAACACCCACATTAGGTGGCTCACAAACACCTGTGACTCCAGCTACATGGGATCCAAAGCCCTTTCTGGCCTCTTTTGGAGCACACACACACCCTGCTCATAGATACAAAATAAAATTTTGTTGTTGTTTGTTTTTCAAGACAGGGTTTCTTTGTGTCAAAATAAATCTTTTTTTAAAAAATGGATTGAAAGCCAGGAGGTGGCACATGCCTTTAATACCAGCTCTTGGGAAGCGGAGACAGGTAGATCTCTGTGAGTTCGAGGCCAGCCTGGTCAACAGGGCGAGTTCCTGGACAGCCAGGGCTACACAAAGGAACCCTGTCTCGAAAAAACACAACAACAACAAAAGAAATGGATTGAAGTATTACTGGCCAAATATGCATTTCTTATTAGGCAGGGCCATACACACCAAGGCACACAGAAGAGGTTAGAGGATAATTTTGTGGAGTTGGTTCTNTCCTTCCACCTTTACATGGATTCTGGAGGTTGAGCTGGGTCATCAGCGTTGAACATCAGGTGTCTTTATCTGCTGCATCATCTTATTGGCCCAAGAATAGATAGTCTTTTGATTTGTAAGTAAAATCAGTTTTACAAAATTGCTATGTATCTATATTTGTAGANGGAATGCATTGGTTAGAATAAATGGTTATAGTATTGACAGAGCTTTTTAGCCATTTCACAGTGCTTTCCTGAACCGTATTTATATAAGAACTTCACAACAGAGACTGGAGAGATGGCTCAGTGGTTAAGAGAACTGGACAT
>LZPO01034852.1:828272-850674 GCA_001675575.1 Neotoma lepida
AAAAAGAAAATTAAGACCTCAGGCTCAAAGCCAACACACCTCAACCATAACCCAGGCAATTTTAAGCCTTTTCTCCTCACTGCCATGCTTGTCCTAGTCCACAATAGATGCCANTGTGCTGAGTTCTCACTGTATTCTACTTGACAAAAGATATGTGGCAGATGAAATAGTGGGATTATCTCTAGATAATCACAACCATCCAAAATCCCATTTCAGGGAATCCAATGCCATCTTTTGACCTTCATGGGCACTGCATGCATGTGGTACACAGACATACATGCAGGCAAAACAACCATATGCATAAAATAAAAACAAATATATATATTATATATATATAACATATAAATATATATATATATAAATATATATATAAAGGATGTTGTGAAGACAGCTTAGTGTTGGTAAAGTGCTTACCACANAAACATGAGAACCTGAACTTGTATTTCCAGCACCCATGAAAAAAGCCAGGCATCGGAGTGCATGGCTGATAGGAGGTTTCTTGAAGCTCACTGACCAGCCAGTCCCAACCAATCAGTGAGCTCCAGGTTCAGTGAGAGATACTGTCTAACTTATTAAAGTAGACAATAAAGCCCAAAGAACTCCCTGGGTAANTTCTGCCTTGAAGGTTGGCCAGCTATCAATCTGTCTGCCCTTAAGCACCTCAGTCCTAGGAACTATCTCATTAAGAAGAGATTTTAAGCCAGGTGGTGGCGGCGCATGCCTTTAATCCCTTCATTTGGCAGGTGGATCTCTGAGTTTGAGACTAGCCTAGTCTACATAGTTCCGGGACAGCCAGAGCTATACAGTGAGACCCTGCCTCAACAAAACAAAAAATAAATAAATAAAATAAAAAATGAATAGTGTCTTGGTCACTGATCTATTGCTGTGAAGAAACACTATGACCAAGACAACTCTTCTAAAAGAAAGTTTAATTGTGAGCTTGTTTAACCTTTCAGAGATCAGTCCATCATCTTCATGGCAGGAGCATGGTGGAGCTCATGGCACTGGAGCAGCAACTGAGCTGCATCCTTATCTCCAAGCAGAGTGACTGGGCCAGGTGTGAGATTCTGAAACCTCAAAGTCCACCTCCAACAAAGCCACACCTCCCCATCCTTCTAATTCTTTCAAACAGCTCCACTCCTTAGTGAATAAGCATTCAAATGAGTCTATGGGGGCATTCTTACCAGCACTTGGGAATTGGTGGCAGATCAGTCAGGAGTTCTAATAAGTAAATAAATATAAAGACCAGTATACTGAAACCAATTCCTAACTTTAACAGTTTTATATTGTTTTGGTTTTGTTGTTTTTTTCCCCTCNCCAAAGATTTATTTTGAACTGTGTTATAAGGGGAAGGCAGTACAGGTGAGTTCAGGTGTTTATAGAGGCCAGAAGAGGGCATCAGATGCCCTGTGGTAACTTGAGTGAAAATGGCCCCATAGGTGCTTAGGTCCTGGCACTATTGGAGGTGTGGCCTTGTTGAAGTAGGTGTGGCTTAGTTGTAGTAGGTGTGTCACTANGGAAGCAGGCTTTGAGGTCTCAGATGCTCAAGCAAAGCCCAGTGTAGCATTCTCTTTCTGTTGCCTGCCCACATCCAGATGTAGAACTCTCAGCTCCTTCTCCAGCACCATGTCTACCTGCATGCCACCATGCTTCCCAACATGATAATACNGACTAAACCTCTGAAACTGTAGCCAGCCACAATTAAATGCTTTCCTTTATAAGGTCATGATGTCTCCTCACAGTAATAGAAACACAAACTAAGACAGATTTGGTACCAGAAGTGGGATATTGCTGTGATGGGCCTGACCATGCTTTTGTTNGGAGGAATGTGGGCTCTGGATTAGAAAAGCAATGGAATGCTTTAAGTGGAGCTAAATGGGCCATCCTAGTAGGAGCATAGAAGACAGTGGTACTGACAGCAATTTGAACTGTGNGGCTCAAGAGGTTTCAGAGGAGAAGAATATTAATATGTGGCCTAGATCATTCTTGTGATATTTTGGCTAAGAATGTGGCTGCTTCTGGCCATTGTATTTTGGAAGTATGTGATCTGCTTTTTCATTTTCATTCACAGGTGCTAAAATAAAGAGATTGTTATGAGTCTTGGAAGAGATTTTGGACTGGTAAACAATGTTAGGACTATGGAGACTTTTGAAGTTGGACTAAATGCATTTTGAATTATGATACAGCTATAAGCCTATGGGGGCCAGGGAGTGGAATGCGGTAGCTTGAGTGAAAATGGCCCCATAGACTCACAGGGCCTGGAACTATTGGGGGGTGTGGCTTTATTGGAGGAGGTGTATCACTAGGGAGCAGGTTTTGAAGTCTCAGGTGCTCAAGTAAGGCACAGGGTCTCTTTTCCTGCTGCCTGCAGATCCAGATGGAGAACTCTCAGCTCCTTCTCCAGCACCATATCTGCTTGCATGCCACCATGCTTCCCGCCAGACAAAAATGAACTAAACCTCTGAAAATGTTTTCCTTTATAAGAGTTGCCAAGGAAGTGTACCATGAGCACCCAGCTTGTTCTGTCTTGTTTGATACAAGGTTTTATGTTGCCCAATCTAGCCTTGAACTCCTGATCCTCTTGTTTCAAACTCCCATGCTGGAATTATAGGCATGTGTCCCCATACAATCAGTTTATTTCACTAAAGCTTAAAATGTATTGCTTACTCCTCTCTTACTGAANGATTTTGAAGGAGTCTAATACTTTACTTATCTCCCAAAATAAAGCAAATATTAAACTAAAAGTAAAAAATGTAAAATGAACCATGGTACTGATAGAAAACGTCTCAGCCACCAACTGTTATCAACATCAATACAAACAATTACCTGCCAATTGTAATAAAACTTTCTCTTTAGGGATTATAGGGATAGCTCAGTAGCTAATAGCACTGGCTAGTCTTTCATAGGACCCAAGTTTGGGTTCTAGCACTCACACCAGGTGGCTTACAANCACCTGTAAGTTCAACTCCTGTAGATCTAACTCCTCTTCTGGCTTTTGAAGATGCCTGCACACACAGGGCACACAACACACTGTGGTGGTTTGAATGAGAATGGCTCCATAGGCTCAAGTTTGAATGCTTGGTCCCTGGTTAGTGGAACTGTTTGGGAGGGATTAAGGTTATGAGGTGTGGCCTTATTGGAGGAGGTATGTCACTGCAGGGGTATGTGTGGAGAGGGTGGGCTTTGAAGTTTCAAAAGCCCTTGCTAGGCTCAATGTCTTTCTCTTTCTGCCTCCTGCCTATGGATCAGGATGTAAAACTCAAACTCTCAGCTACTATTATTCTTGTGCCATGCCTATCTTCCTGCACCATGATCATCAGGGATTAACCCTCTAAAACTGTAAGCAAGCCCCCAGTCAAATACTTTCTTTTAGAAGAGTTGCTTTTGGCCAGGTGTGATGGTTCATGCCTTTAATCCCAGCACTCAGGAGGCAGAGGCAGGTAGATCTCTGAGTTCAAGGCCAGCCTGGCCTACAAGGTGAGTTCCAGGGCAGCCTGGGCTACAGAGTGAGACCCTGTCTCAAAACACCAAAACAAGAGAAAATCAACATTTTACTAAAGCTTAGTCTGCAATTTTTTTCTATTTNTAAAAAAAAATAGTAACGCGCCCCCCAAGAAAAAAAACAAAGTATCTTTCCGTTTAGAATGTAATTCTAAGCATACTCCACACCAAAGCAGGCACCTCAGAATCCACAATGATCAAGAAACATCAGCACTCCTGAAGCTTGGTTAGGGGATTCTAAGTACAGCTTAAGACACTTCAGAATACTAGAGGGAGCTGGGGATCTAAATCCACTGCAGAGTGCCTACCTGTCATGTGCAAGACTCTGGAGTCTATTCCTAGTACCACAAAAAACAAAAGAAAACCCCCAAACAAATCCTTTATTAAATGACATGTTCTACTACCTCTTCTAAAACTGTGAATCTGTTCTTCCCAAACCTCAGAACTACCAATGTTGTGCCCTCGGTATGTGGTCTTGGGCACACAGAAACTTTCCCTTGACCAAAGCATGTAACACTGTGACCCACAGAGACCTTGGCTGGTGCTGTGCAAAGTTCCTGGGCCAAGTTCAATAGTCAACAGCAGTAATCACACACGGCCTCCGTAACACTGAAATCCACTAGATGGAGACACTGCCCACACTTCAACATGAAGCTAAGGGAAATAGTAGTAGTAGTAGTAGTAGGCAATTTATGATTTCAGGAATTCATATAAATTTCTCATAGATCTCATCTCAAGATCACTTAGTCTTGCAAATGTCAAATAGTAAGGCCTATTCTTGGTGTTCAATGACCCANCCCCTTCCCCTGGAGGCTGCTGGGGCCTCAGCTTCCCTGTCTAATGGGTACACTCTCCTCTTCACCATATNTATAACAAATATGCACATATATAAATAAACAAGTTTAAAAAATACTGATTTACACCCAACTAGGGAACTGAGCTCAACTAGGGTCCTCAGAGGAGTATACATGCTTAATGCTTGAGTCATTGCCCCAGACCCTAAACATCTTTTTAAAAGCAAAAAAAACNAAACAAAAAAACAACGATAACAAACACGCAGGCAGGCACGCACCTTAAGGCAGAGGCAGGGAGATCCTTGCAAATTCAGGCCAGAGTGGGCTGGGTCCCAGAGGAGTCAGGGCTACATGGTGAGGCCATGCCTTAAAACAAACTGGGGACTGGAAAGATGGTTCAGTAAACTGGTTACTACACAAGCATAACAGACCTAGCAGCTATCTCTCTAGCACTCACATCAGAATACATACATATACACACACTTTGGGTATGGTGGTGGGGTACCTGTAACCCCAGTATAGGTGGGGAGACAAGCAGATTCCCAGAACTTGCTAGCCTGCCAGCTTAGCTTCAAGGTGAATGAGTGATCTTGTTTAAAAAAGATCGAGTCTCCTGACACTGCACATGCTCATAGTTGCAATGCTTACACAGACAAAACAAGAATGGAAACCAAAAGGGCATCATTTGGACACTTTACTCAACAATTAGGTTAATTATCACGTAAATTCTCATCNTGGGCCCAATTTATCCTGGACACTGTCATATTCACTATATAGCAGTGACCACTCAGTCCTGGACTTGGCCACAGGTGCCATTTAACATGAGACGACTCAAAGGCTTACTCTGAGTAGATGATACAACTTGACTTAAAAAAAAAGCTTTTTTAGCCTTTAGTTCCAGTACTCCGGTGGTCTCGTCTCAAAAAATCCTAAGCAGCCTGGAGAGATGGCCCAGCAATTAAGAACATAGTCCAGCCTGGCGGTGATGGTGCATGCCTTTAGTCCTAGCACTTATCCCAGCAATCTGAAGATGTTTTCAGTGGTAAAATCTCTTGGCTCTTGTTTGCCTTAAGTTAAAATACGCCGAATGTAAAGCCCAAGTGTGGTGGCACACACCTTTAATCCCAGCACTTGGGAGGCAGAGGCAAGTGGATCTCTGCAAGTGGCCAGTCCNGTTTACAGATGAGTTCCAGGACAGCCAGAGCTATACAGAGAAATCTGTCTCAAATACAAAAACAAAAACAGCAACAAAAACAAAAAAGAAATAAAATGTTTTAAATGGTGATGGGACTTCTAGTGATCCATTACAGTGTTTACTTGCTTGGGTGGCAATTTATCATTCCAGGAATTAATATAATTTCCTATAGATTGCTAACGTTCATTATTTAGTATCTAGGCCAGTATTAGGACAAGAACATGAGGCTGCCCTAACTGACATAGCTGGGCAAGCCAAACAGCTTCTTCCTGTGTGTCTCTTTGAAAAGTCCATTTCAAAACAACCAGAGAAGCCCCCACCTTCTNAGCACAGAACTTTGGCTTTGAGGTAACAATCTAGCTACCAACTCTGGCTCAAATTCCAACTCTGAGGTCCAAAGTCTGACTGCAAGCTCAAGCAAGTTGTAACATCTTTGTGAACCTGCCACCACACAGGGCCATTTGTTTATTTTTTGTGTTTGTTTGTTTAGACAGGGTCTCTCTACATAGCCTTAACTGTCCTGGAACTCAATATGTAGAGTATTCTCAATGGCTGGCATGGTGGCACACACCTTTAATCCCAGCACTCCGGATAAAGAAGCAGGCCATACATACATATAATTCATTAGAGTAGTTTACAGGCTTTAGTCTGGGTAGTCCAACAATGACTTGACAGAAAGACCAAGAAGAATCTGGTCATCATTCAGTCTATGAGACTGGATACCTCAGCAGTCTCAATCTGCTATAGGATACTGGAGAATTCCTAGAGAGCTGTTGGTGTTCAGTCTACAGTAGAGTCTAATGCCAGGAAGGAATGCCTCAGCAACAGGACAGGATCCTTGCTGGTGAGAGTGAGGGCAAGCAGGCAAAAAGCAAAAATCTTCCTTCTTCCATGCCCTTTTATGTAGGATGCCATCAGAAGATTTGGCCTTGAACTCCAGAGTTCTTCCTTTCTCTGCCTCCCAAGTGCTGGAATTAAAATAGCCCACATAGGGCTATTTGATAGGAAGACATGAAATGAAACCTGGTAGTCCTCGGGCACATAACTATTATTAATACAATTCTGTAACAGCTACCTGTAGTCTAAAAAGACCTTGATAATTTTCTTCTTTTNAAAGTAATGGCCTCTAACAAATCATTTACAGTTTCTTTTCATTCTGTGATGGCAGAAACCATAAAGAACACTGGAGGCCTCCCAGCACTGAGGAGGAAAAGGCAGAAAGAATTTGAAGCCAGTCAGAGTTGCAAAGTGAGATCCTGTCTCAAAAAACAATGAAACCAGTTGTGAATATTGCACACCTTTAATTCTAGCACTCAGGAGGCAGAAGCAGGAAGATCTGAGTTCAGGGCTGGCCTGGTCTACATAAAGAGTTACACCATCCAGAGCTACATAGATACCATGCCCCCCTTCCCCCCTCCTCCTCCCCCCCCNAAAAAGAATGAAGATTATTCTACTCATGTAACTTTTGTAAAAATACACCAAAAAAGCACCCAGAACATTAAAAAAAATTTCCTTGTTAAATATGCTATTATCACAAACATCCTAATACATACAAGAACTCTCGAGATTTTGTCAAAGGGTTCCATTTCAAACAGTAATCATAGGAAAATCTAGAAGTATAAAAAAATTCTATTTATCTTTGAGGACAAACCTTACAATAGCTTCTCAGAGGACATGACCTTATAAAGATTTGGGAGGTGGGGAAAAGCTGTTCCTATTTAGTNTCCAGATGTGCCCTCAAATGACGCCTTTCTCAGATGGGAATAGACTGGGGTTTCTCTTGTGACACTGAAGAGGTGAAGTAAAATTCAATGTGATAATTATATCATGAGTACTGGTGTGGTGCCTGAACGGTAACCCTGGCCTGTTTGTGGGATTGTTCCAGGAAAGAGTCAAATGAGAAATGCTACATTCTGGTAACCATTCCAATTATTTCTGTTTTTAAAATGATCAAGTTTGAAAGTGGTGGGACATGCCTATTATCCCAAAACTCAGGAGACATGATCAGGAGCTCANGGATACTCTCAACCACACAGGGGGTCTGAGGCCAGTAGGAGCTCCATCAGACTATCTCAACTCCCCTGCCAAAAGAAGGCAGCTGCCATATACATACTGAGAGCACTTGATACATGAACAATTTCCTCACAAAATACAAAACAACACATAAGTAATAAAATGTCACAGTCCGAGGTAGGCATGTGGCTCACCGTAATCCCAGTCCCAGAGAGGGGATGAGGTATGTGTATAAAGTAGGAGTGCCATGTGCAGGCTGGCCTGGGCTATACAGAGAGACCTTGTCTCAAAAACAAGANAACAAAACCCCACAGGGCTGGATGGTAAATGCAGCCTTTACCTCAGCATTCTCCTGGAAAAGGCAGGTGATTTCTGAATTCCAGGCCAGCCTGGTCTACATAGCAAGTTCTAGGGCTACATAGTGAAACCCTGTCTCAATAAAAACCAAACAGCAATAATGAAACAAAACAAAACAAAAACATCCAAAAACCAAAAGTCTACATTCTTGTATCAGTTTAAAGAAATAACAATGAGTTACAGGGGTTAATATTTTTTGTTTTCATGAGACTGGGTTTCTCTGTTACAGCAGTCGGATTTGTCTTAGTCTCCTCTGAGTGCTGGGATTAAAGGTGTGTGCCAACACTCCCAGATAACATTTTTGGTTTTTGCTCCTGACCACCCCACCCCAACCATACCTCCCTTTCTATGTGACCTACAGCATTACAGCATGAGGTTACATCCTTCTGGGCCTCAGTTTTGTTTTGTTTTTGTTTTCCTTTCCTTTTTTTTTTTTTTTTTTTTTTTTTTTTTTTTTGTTTTTTGAACATGGTTCTCTGTGTAGCCCTGACTGTTCTGGAACTCACTCGGTAGCCCAGGCTGGCTTCAAACTCACAGAGATCCTCCTGCCTCTGCCTCCCAGCTGGCAGTGCTGGGATTAAAAGTGTGAGCTACCACCTCCCAGCTAGTTTTNGCATTTATGAAATGAAGACCATTCCTCTCCTGTCTCCCTCACAAAGGGATTGGGAGGCTCTGACAAACTCACAGAAAAGCAGAATGGTTTTGGGGTCAGCACAAGACCCTGAGCACACTAGGCAAGTGCTCCACACTTGGCTATGTTTTTAACTCAAGTACGCTATCCTTACTAAACTCAGAGGCACTAACTTTTACCCAAGAAGTATGTTCAAGGCTTACATACAGAATTATAGTTATTTTCAAATCTGTTCTGGGATTTAATAAAATATCACCACAGCAGATTTAGGTCAAAATGATCCAAAAGTAGCTGAAGGCCAAAAACCATGTGAATCAGAACTGTTCAGAAACTGTATTAACTTCTGAATTAATTTTTCTGCTCAAGCTCATTATGTAGCCCAAGATGACCTTGAATTTCCCATCTAGATTTGTTTCCCAAGTGATGAGATTACACTCATGTACTACTACAGGTTTTAGGTGGAAATGGGGATAGAACCCACGTCCTCATACGTACATGCTAGGTGAGCACTCTACCAACTGAGCTACATCCCTAACTCTATGAATCAATTAACCTAATAATTAAGACCAAGGGGGTAGGGGGATGTTGCACGAATCCTAATTGGTCTTATAATAAAAACCCGGAGCCAGATATTGGGGTAGATGCTAAAAGATCAGAGGAAACAAGCCACAGCCACTTCTCACCTTCCATCTCCTCAGCAGAAAAAGGAAGATTCTGTCTCCACGGATCCTCAGACTCAATGCCCGAGTCCTCAGCTGAAAGGGCCTGAGTTCCTGTCTCCTCCTGCTTTATACACCTTTCTCCTCCCAGCCACATCACTTCCTGTCTCAACCTCCCTAGTGCTGGGATTAAAATCCTGTGATTCCCAAATACTGGGATTAAAGGTGTGTGCTACCACTGCTTGGCTCTGTTTTTCTTTTAGACTGGATTAATCTCGTGTAGTCCAGGGTGGCTTTGAACATTCCAAGTGCAAGGATTAAGGGTGTGTGGCTCTGTCCTCTGATCTTCAGGCAAATTTTATTTGTTAGAGTACAAACAAAATATCACCACAGGGGGATATTTGGTTGTCTTTAAATGAGTAATTGCAGGCTGGGAGTAGTGGCACATGCCTTTAATCCCTGCGCTTGAGAGGCAGAGGCAGGCAGATCTCTTGAGTTTCAGGCCAGCCTGGTCTACTGAATGAGTTCCAAGCCAGCCAGGGCTACACAGAGAAACCACTTCTTGAAAAAATAAAATAAGTAAATAGAACACATACACACAATAAAAAGAAGCATAGGGCCAGCAAGATGGCTCAGCAGGTAAAGGCACTTGCCACCAAGCCTGAAGTACTGAGTTTGATCTCCATCCAGGATCCACATGGAGAGAACTGACTCTCTCAAGTTGTCTTCTGACCTCAGCACATGCAGGGTGGTGACATCCACATCCACATACATGTGCACATACACACTAAGTAAATGTAATTTTAAAACCTATAAAAGCTTCAACAACATTAGGATCACCTCACTGAATCTGAGAGAAATATGAATAAGATACACTTACAAACCTTAAATCCAGACACAAACCAAAACCAAAAAATACAACAAAAATCCCACTTCAAGTATGCCCAAGGCAATACTCACTGAAAGCAGAAAGTTTATATTCCCAGAGGAAACAGCTACAATAGGAAGGGGANGCTATTCTGTCTCTGGAATGACTCTTCTTTCTTCCAATTCCATTCCTTCTTCCCGTACCTAAGACAGAAATCCAAGTGCAGTGAACAGAGTCTGGGTAGTATACAGGTTTTTGCATAAGTTACAAAATTTCTGTTTGTTTTTTGAGACAAGGTTTCTCTGTGTGTAGCCCTGGCTGTCCTGGAACTCACTCTGTAGACCAGCCTGGCCTCAAACTCTGAGATCCTCTCGCCTCTGCCTCTTGAGTGCTGGGATTAAGCACCACCACACCACCACACCACCACACCTGGTTTTACATCAGACTTATTTTCACTTAAGACAAACAAGAGCCAAGAGATTTACCACTGAAGACATTTCAGATTACTGGGATAAATGCCGCGATTAAAGGCGTGCACCATCACTGCCAGGCTCAAAAGTTACAATTTAACAGAGCAATTTCTGACACAAAACCAGCTGGAGAATAAGCTCTCCTTACTTCAAAACATTTCTAATGCTAAATATGAGACAAGGACCGGAAGTCCCATGGAGGATCAAAGGCTGTATTCTACTTGAATGAGACATACACTATCAACCCCACAACTCCCCTCCAACACATTTAGGTCAAAACTTGCTCTCCAGCCAGGATATCACTTTGAGCTCTCCACAGGTTACAGAATACAAACACACTCCCAAGTCTTAAAAATTACCTGACAACATGCTAGGTCCCTGAGGACAAGGCATCGTGTGCCAGGAGGAGANGGTAAGTGTTGGTGGAGCCATTCATCCTTACTCAGTCTTGCATAAATCTCTTCACAATCTCTTCCACCTTCCCCACTTCCCCAGTACTACAAAATTTAAGCAAAGCAGACTCCAGGCCCCACCCACTCAATCCTAAGAGAGGGCAATGAAAGCAGATAGGCCCAGAGGAATAAGTGAGCAACGAGGAGTCAGATTAGGGCAAGGAATGAAGGACAAAACACACAGCTCCGAGGAGGGGCATAAAACCCCTAAAGATGGAGGGATGGTAGTAGGCATGGGAGTCCACAAGTAGATGTGGAAGATGGAGCGGGAGGAAAAAAGAAGAGGAGAAAGCGGGAGAGTGAAGTTAAGCAAGAAAAGGATGAGACAAGAGGGAAAGAGGCCGGAGCCGGGAGGGGTAGAACAAGCAGACGTTAAAGGTGAAAAGGAGGATGTGGGACAGGAGAGTACAGGGCGTTGGGGGAGTTGGGGAAACGACAGGGCGACCGGTAGAGCAACTGGGTCCGGGCCGCGGGGGTGGAATCCAGACGCCGAGCGGGGGAGGGGACGCCGGGTGGGGGGCCACCAGGCGGCGCAGGAGACCACCAAACTTTCCACCGACTGTTTCCTGGAGGGAGTTCAGGCACTGAGGCTACAGCGGCTGCCTCGCCTCCTGGGCCGAGGACCACCGCGGCCACCCAGACCCGGGGCACACGGCCTCACGATCCCGTTGGTCCCGTNGGACACGCAGCCCGAGGAGGCCTTGCCCACCGGCGGTGGCCGCCTCGGTGAGCCCCTCCCCCATGGCGCCCCGGGACCCCTCGCCCTGCACCTCGGGACCCCCATCTCCAGGATACTGTCCGCTCGGAGCTGAGCAGGCCTCGAGAAGGCCTGGCAGGAGAGGGCACGGCACAGCCCCCCTAGAATCTCCCACCTTTTCTCCTGACCCAGACGCGGCCGGGGCGGACGGGACCTCTCGCGCTCTACCTTCTCTTCCTCCTGCTTCATGGAGCCATGCGCCTGGGTGGGGGCTCCCGAGAAAAGCGGAGTCCCAAGGCGGCTGAGGACGCCCGAAGGAGGCCGGCCGGAGGACAGAGGAGGAAGCGGCGGGGCGGCGGCGGCCGGGGAGAACTAGAGGTATTCCCGGGGCGGGTGGAGGACTGAGCCGAGTCGGGACCCGAGTCCTCCTCTATCCCAGCAGCCACCGGAGGCAGTGAGGTAATGGAGGAAGAATGTAGGGAGTCCTCCAGTGGACCAAACGTCCTCTAGCGAGTCGGTGAGAACCATAGAGATCCCGAAGCTCTGGGAGTACCGCCCCACAAGTCACGTGGCCTTAGGCCGCACATTCCTGTGATTGGCGCTGGTGAGCGTATAGGCAACTGCCTCTCGTTTGCCGGGGCCGAGTCTCAGGCAGGTGGTGGTGAGAGAGACTCTTCGGGAAGACCTGGAACCTACTGGGGTCTCCTCGCCGGCGCCGAGCGCACCCAGTGCGGCCCACCGATGTCAGCCCAGCCGGCGTAGAGTTTGCCGGGCCACCCCGGCCAGGCCGCGGCGCAGAGCACGCCGGGAGTTGTAGTTTGGTCGCGCGACAGCATTGTCCGGGAAGCTGCAGGTGGCACTTGGAGCTGCAGCCTAGGGAGCTCCGGCCTTCCCCGAGCAGTCGCCCACGTTAGAGCTGTCAATGGCTTTTCTCCCCGATGCGCCCACGCCTGGAAGTGGGCAGCCTAGATCAAGCCAAAGATTGCCAGAACCAGGCCCACCGGGAGTGTGCCAGGCTGAATGTCAGACTTGGCACCTGGCCTCCTTANNTTCCAGTTGCGCTNGAGAAGGGTAGACTGACTCAGCTTTAGGGGTGATCCAGGCAGCATCTACTCACGCCTGTAGTTCATCATCACCAGAAGCCCCAGATGACCTCAGCAGAATACTCATGTACAGGATTAGGCTAGGAGGACTAAGCAACTCCAGAGGCTGAAGAGGCTGAGTAGGATGGGTTCCCAGCACCCACATGACAGCTTACAACTGCCTGTAACTCCAGTTCCGAGAGATCACACACCCTCTTCGGTCCTCCCAGGCATTGCACACGTGAGCTGCACATAAACACAAGCAGACACGTACACATAAATGTCTGTTTTCAAAAGGAAGTGGACCAAGCACGGTTTGCTTTTCTGTTAATGTATGAAGGCATGCTTAATATGTTTGTCTTCAAAGGACCAAAGAAAAGTAAAAAAAAAAAAAAAGTAAATCATATCTAACAGTGAAGCTTTCCAGCAAACCCTTTCCGCTCTAGAATGCATGATATATGAAAGCATACTAAAGTCTACTAATACATAATTACCTGTAGTAAACAAAACCTGAGAAAACTGAATATTCAATGCTTTTTGGATCGAAGCTTTTAGAGAAAATCCAGCAAAAGATGTCAGGATAGAGGAAAGACGCCCCCTATGCTTTATGCAAAGGGAGGTAACTTTTTAAAAATATGATCTCTATAGCACTCTATAATTCCTATCACAGACTTGAAGTGCTTACTGCTGTTGAGGCCAAGTTTGGCCATGTGTGACTTTCCCTGTCTGCCTGAAAAACTGAAAACTGTGTGATCATCTGACCTTGATCCAGAAACGCAGGAAGCAGGAAAGCAGAGATGAGGAAACCATAAAAACCAGAGGGTTTTGTTGTTGTTGTTGTTTGGTTTTGAGACAGGGTTTCTCTGTGTAGCCCTGGCTGTCCTGGAACTCACTCTGTAGCCCAGGCTGGCCTTGAACTCACAGAGATCCTTCTGCATCTACCTCCCGAGTGCTGGGATTAAAGGCGTGCGCCACCACTGCCCAGCCCCAGAGATCCGGTTTTTGTGTTTTTCTTTTTTTCCCCCTCTTTGAATAAGAAGGCAAATTCCAACTGTAATCAAAATAAATTTCACACAGTAAAGGTCTTTTCTAGCTGAATGTTTTAAAACATGGCATCCGGGAAAAGGCGTCAGTCTATTGCTCCCAGGGTGGTACTCTGCAGACATTAAACAGCCCAGAGCTAGGGGACATATTGCTCCCTGGTTATCAAGCTGCCAGCAGGTAAGTATTAGAACTAAGCTGGACTTGAAATGCTCTCAAATTAAAACACAAACAGTTGTTGCTTTGAGCTGGTCAAAGGCATTTTATTGAGAAGTAGGGCCCAAATGCTACCTTTGTCTTTAAGTGGTGCTGAAAGGCAGGGGAACAGAATTTAGAAAAAAATATCATTGTCATCTCATCTGCAAGCAATGGTCAGAACTGATGAAAACAGAAACAAAATGAGACTGGGCCTGGGGCTGGAGCTGGAGCTCTGTGAGGTACAGCACTTGCCTTGCATGCCTGTGGTACAAGTTTCATTCTCTACTGCTGCCATGGGAAAAAGAAAAACAGGGATGGAATTATGAGCAGGGGGAAGAAACTGGAGTCTTCAGTGTGGCAGGGGTTGTGAATTAAAATCCCAGCCCTGACTCTGAGTTTCTGTGAACATGCTCTTACATTATTGAGTCAGGCTTACATTTGTAAAGACTGTAGCAGTACCTACCTCAAGGGATTATTATGAGATGCCTGTTTGGTTTTGTTGTTGTCTTACAACCTGTCCTGGAGCCCAGGTTGGCCTCAAACTATATACTTAGTCAAGGATGACTTTGAACTCCTGATTCTCTGGTCTCCACCTCTTACATGCTGGGATTACAGCTATGCACCACATGCCCAGCTTTTCATGTGATACTGAGGACTGTTCCCAGGGCTTTACACATGCTTAGCTAGCACTCTCCCAACTGAACTNTGTCCCCATCCCTAGTGTTTTCTTATTGGTTTATTTTATTTTTTATTGCTTATTTGGCTTTTAAAAACATTTTTACATTATTTTTATTTTGTGTGTATGAGTGTTTTATCTGTGTGTATGTAGGTGCACACAGTGTCCACAGAGGCCAGAAGAGGACATCAGATCCCCTTAGAATTGGAACTAGAGACAGTAGTTAGCTGCCATGTGGGTTCTGGGAATCAAACCTGGCTCCTCTGGAAGGGCAGTCATTGCTCTTAACTGCTAAGCTATCTCTCTAGCCCACTCATATTTGTTTTTTTATTTTATTTTTTGAGACAAGGTCTTACTTTGTATTCTTAGCTGGCTTGGAACTTACCATGTAGATTAGGCTGGCCTGAAACTCTTAGAGGTCTGCCTCCCTCTTCCTACAGAGTATTGGGATTAAAGACACACACCACCAGGCCTAGGTTGTTTGTTTATTCCTGTTTGTTTCTTGAGACAGGACTACAGTGTCTCACACTATAGCCCAGGCTGACCTGCAATTCATTGTCCCAAACTGAACTCAAACGTCAGGCAGAACTCCTACTTCAGCTTCCTGAATGGGATTATATAGGTAAGTACATTATACCCACTTGTTATGAAAACTCTATATAAAGATATTATGGAGGATTAGTATGTGTGATGGTTTGAATTAAAATGGCCCCAATAGGCTTACATATTTGAATATTTGGTCCCTAGTTCATGGAACTGTTTGGGAAGGATTAGGAGGTGTGGCCTTGTCAGAGGAGGTGTCACTGGAGGCAGGTTTTGAGATTTCAAAATCTCTGGTCATTCCCAGTTAGATCTCTCTCTTCCTCTGCCTCCTACTTGCAGATCAATATGTAAGCTCTCAGCATCATGCCTACCTGATGCCATGCTCCCTGCCATGATGGTCATGGACTAATCCTCTAAAACTGTAAGCCTCCAATAAACTCGTTCTTCTATAAGTTGTCGTGGTGTTTTGTTATGGCAGTAGAGCGATAGAGAAAGACATTAGAAGTTGACCTCTGGTCTCTACACCAATGTACACATACATGTACACCTTTCCACAGGTGAACACACCCACACCACAGATGTGTACCTGCACACACACACAGAAAAAAAAAATTTGAGGCCAGCCAGAGCTACCTACCAACACCCTGCCTCAACCTCTACCCCCTTCAAAAAAATAAAAAATAAAAGCAAAAACAAAAACAAAACAGATAAACAAATGAAAAGCAAACAAGCAATGAACAACCATTGAATCTCTAGATTTGGAAAAGGGAATAAGGCTGTTGTAAAGGAATGCTGGATAGCCAAATGCAGTGGCGGAGACCTGTGACTAGCTGGAAGGTTGAGGTAGGAGGATGGAACTTGAGGGAAGCCTAGGCAGCATAGTGAGGCCCTACTTATGAAAGGGGGACAGATGAGAGATGGAGGGAGTGAGGGAATTTGAGCCCACACAAGTTAGCAAAGCAAGGCTGAATAAACATTTTTGCCATATTCATTTCATATGTGTAAACTAATAATCAGTTAATTGTATGCTGAATGGTATAGTGCCCTATGTAGCAAAAACAAAGGATAAACTATACCTTCAGACAACCAAATGGGTGAATCATTATTTATTTATTTATTTGGTTTTGACTTTTTTTTTTTAAGATTTATTTATTATGTATACAGAAGAAGGTGCCAGATCTCATTACAGATGGTTGTGAGCCACCATGTGGTTGCTGGGAATTGAACTCAGGACCTCTGGAAGAACAGTCAGTGCTCTTAACCTCTGAGCCATCTCTCCAGCCCTATTTATTATTAATATTGTTGTTGTTGTTGTTGTTGTGTTTTTCTTTGAGACAGGTTGGTTTCAAGTTTGAGATCCTTTTGTCTCCAGCTCCTAAGTGTTAGCATTAGAGGCATGCACCACCATGGCTGGCCAAAGGGATTAGTTTATTAGACACTGTTGAACAGTAACAACCAGATACACTGAGAGCATAGTATAGCAGCTCCTTTCTAGTATGAAGAAGGCCCTGGGTTTGATCCTCAGCTGGGGAAAAAAGAACCCAACAACAAAAACAAACTAACAAGGGCTGGACATGGTGACATAGACCTTTGTCCCTCCCATGTCTTGAGAGGAAGATGCTGGCAGGCCTCTGTGAGCCCAGGCCAGTCTGGTCTATGTAGGGAATTGGAGTGCCTGGGCACTCTGTCTCAAAAACAAAACAAACAAGCAAGCAAGACAAAAACTAAGGATAGGACTATAGTTCTGTTAGCTTCAGTTAGTAGTATGTCTGGATTCAGTCCTTAGTGTGTAATAAACTGGGTGCGGCATGTGGTCTGTGCTTGTAATCCCAACACTGGGGGGTCAGTAGGATTAGGAATTCAAGGTCATCTTTGACTACATAAAAGGTTCAAGGCCAGCCTGGACTAGAGACACTGTCTAAAATAACAAATAAAATAAAGAAAATCACATGTAGCTATCTGGGGCCGAGACTGGCAGATTGGGAGTTCAAGGTCAGCCTGTACAACAAAACAAACTAGAGAAGCTGAGGGTGAGCTCAATGGCTAGAGGGTCTGTTTGGTGTGGAGGCCCTGGGTTTGATCACTAGCACTCCAAAACAAAACATAAGGAAACCAAAATACCAAATGCCAAAAATGTGTTCTGGGTGGGGGTGTGTGTCTCAGTATTGGAGCTCCTACTTAGCAAGCATGAGAACTTTTGTTCAATTCCCCAGGACAGGATATGGGTTGGGGGTGATCAGATATGTTTTAAAAGATGGAATGAACCCTAATTCTGGTATCAACTTAGGGTATCTTAGAAAAGAATATTCTTGGTGTTGCACAAAGAAACCCTGAACAAAGCAAAAGAAACCTGGCAAGGCAAAAGCACTACAGGTACCAAACTGACTAGTACACAATACATGACCAAGATAACCTCTGTCTTTTATCCCTAACGCAGGGGTAGCTAGGCTGTCCCTAATCAGCTTGGTTAAAACTCACAGTACCTTTTTTATTGGCTAATTCAGAAAGGGGCACTAAGGAAGTGAAGAAGGGAAAGGGGTCAGCTGCTCTGCAACAGGGCCTTTTCTTAAACAAAAATTTTGGTGGTGGGAGAGTTTAAAATATTTTTAAGACCAGGTGGTGGTGGTCCATGCCTATAATCCCAGCACTTACGAGGCAGATGCAAGCAGGTCTCGGTGAGTTCGAGACCAGCCTGGTCTATACAGTGAGTTCTAGAACAGCCAGGAGTGTTACACAGAGAGACCCTGTCTCAAAAACCAACCAACCAAATAATTGCATAAGAGTTTTTCATGCCACTACGATAAAAAGAGTTTCTCACAATATATAGGCAAAATAAACTACTTTTGAGTAAAAAGGAATTTAATTCCAGGAATTCGTCGCATAGATGTGAAGAATCTGAAAGAGGTGACTGGAGATGGTTCAGCAATTAAGAGCCTTGTGGCTCTTGCAGAGGGTTCAGGTTCAATTTCTAGCACCCAGATGGTGGCTCCAGGGAGCCTGGGGTCTTCTGATTGCCTCTGGCATCAGGCACACAGGTGATACACACACACACACACACACACACACACACACACACACATATATATGTATGTATCACACACACACACACATATATATACATACATATATACACACACATGCAGGCAAAATCTCAGGCACATAAAATAAAGTAATCTTTTTAAAAAGTATTCAAAAGAACAAAGTAGTGGAGCTGAGGATGTAGCTCAGTGGGTGGAGTGCTTGTCCAGTGTGGACAAGGCCCTGGGTTCTATCCCCAGTGCTGAATAAACCTGAAGTGGTGGCACATTAACCCGAGCAATCAGGAGCTAAAGATCACAAGTTCAAGGTCATTCTTGGCTACATATTGAATTTGAGACTATCCTGGAATACATGAAACCCTGCCTCAAAAAAACCCATCAGATGGGCTGGAGAGATGTCTCAGCAGTTAAGAGAGCTTGCTGCTCTTGTAGAAGACCTGGGTTCAGTTCCCAGCACCCACATAGCCCCTCACAACTGTCTGTTAACTCCAGTTCCAGGGAATCCAACAGCCTTATACAGACATACATGCAGGGAAAACACCAATGCACATAAAAAAATTAAAGTAAATTAAAAAAAAACCATCAGGGAAACGTAAAAGTAGACGTGGAGGTAACTCTTGTGGATTATCCATCAGCAAAGATTGCTCTGACATGGGTTTAAGCCATTAGGAAGTCTTTATTAGCCAGCTGGCAACTACATTGGGTGTTCAAGATCCCAGTGCAGCTCCAAGCCTTTCTCAGGNTGAGCTTTTAAGCACACACACACAAAAATATCCTGACACACTTAGATTAACAAGAAAAGTTAGCCAAAAATACAACTACGGAAGCCAAAAAAGCCAAATTAGAATATTTAGAGACTTTCCCAGAACTATGGGCTTTGATGGATTAGGTCGTTGTTTTCATTTTTGGCAGGTGGTGCTGTCTACATGCTGAGTTTTATGGCCTGAATGGTACTTCCATCATGGAGTCAGTTGTGCTAAGATCTGAGGGCCCTATTACAGTAACCTCTTCAAATGAGCAACTTGAGCAACCATGGGGCAGGTGCTGAGACCCCTGGGGAGTGCCTGGTCCTCACCTGGGAAGCCTTCCAGATGAGAGGCTGTCACTGTTGGTTGTCACTGCACCATCACCACAGAAAACAGGAAGAGATGCCCTATTTCTCTCTTCCCACCTTCTACTCTTTCCTTAGCANTAGCAGACCCTGAAAGGAAATGGGATGATGGGAGGCAGGTCTTGGAATTTGCAGCTGTGGGTTCTTTCCCAGCCATCCAGTGCCAAGTTGAGAAAGCTGGACTTGGCCTGCATGGACAGGTAAATAAGGACATAGCCATCCCTGAAAGGTCTAAGGAGGTGAGCTTGTCTCTGTTCTGCTGGAAACAGGCTAGGCACAGTTCCTCCTGGACCTGGTAGAAACCTTAGAAGTTCTGGGCTTTCTCCCAAGAATACTGAAAGCTGTCATCATCCCTGAACTGTCTGGCAGCTTGGTGCTCACTGAGCTTCTGGATTTCTGGTTCCTATTGCTGTAGCCATCCAGACATGCCAGGGGAAGAAAAGATCTGGGGTCAGCTAATTTTTTCTTGGCCTCTCTGAGATTGGTGGGCTACAGGCCAAGAGTTAATGCTTCACAGCTGTTGCAAGGACACTCAGGACAGTGAGGTTACATTTCTCAGAGAGGACAGCCCAAGGGAACAAACTAGTAGTTTCCCCCCACTGACTGTTCTTCTAGATGTTGGCTTGCAAAGAAGATGGGGCAACTGTGAAGCTAAGCAAACAACTGACCTCTAACCACATGCCATCTCTACATGTGGCATGTTTCCCTACATCTAGCAACAACCTAATTTTGCCTAACTCCATTCAAGGCAAACCTTTTCCTTCAAGTGAATTTTTAGGGAGAATTCCCTGTTTATGTCTATACATGATTGGGTATGCATATGATTTAAATCAGATGCATTTTGAGAAGGGACATGCACAATAAGAAAAATAAACACATGAGGTAATCTATCAATCAAAATAGAGAGCCACCTCCATTATGCCCCTTAGTAATAAGGAACCCCATAAAAGGAGGCCTTGAACAATAATCAGGGCCCCTGAGTACTCTTACTCATGTTGCTCGTGTCTCCTTTTAATTAGTAGGATCAACTTGCTCCAAACAAAGCTATCTTCCTGCTTTTGAAAATCTGTGTGAATGCTCATTTCCAGTTCCNTAGGTAAGAGGCCAAGAACCTGGAAAGAGTTGGTGCAGAACCCAACCACAGTAACAGGATTGGCTTCTCACGAACAGAAGGAAGTAGCTTGAATGGCTATCACCAAACAGATGCTAAGCAACAGGAATGGTCAAACCTGAGGGTGACATCAAGGCAAAGAAGAGAGTTTGCCTGACAGCAGCAGGACTTCCTGCAAAATAGCTTCACANCCTCCACCTTGCCCGAAGGAACAATGNAGCTGGCATGTAGAACAGGCCAGTGGGAAAGCTACAGCTCTGGCCATACAGAAATTTTACCCAGAGTAAATGGCATGAGCACATAGCATGGTACCCTGGTGGGTACTATAGTTTCACTTACTCAGGAGGCCNAGGTGGGATCATTTGAGACCCATTCAAGACCAACCTGGTCAACATTAAAGACCCTGTCTCAAAAACCAACAAATGGGATAGGTGTCAGGTCCAAAGGATGCCTTAGCAGGGAATCTACTTCTACTGTTGTCTTATTGGCGTGTGTGTGTGTGTGTGTGTGTGTGTGTGTGTGTGTGTGTGTGTTTGGTTGTTTTGCCTGCATGTCATGTCTATACATCATTTGTGTGCCTGGTTTCCAAGGAGGCCAGAAGGGGGCATCAGATCCCCTGGAACTGGAGTTACAGCAGTTTTGAGATGTCATGTGGGTGCTGGGGATCGAACCCTGGTCCTTTGGAAGAGCGGCCTGTGCTCAGGGAACATTGCAGAAGAGGGGAGTGGAAAGAATGTAAGAGCTGGAGGATGAGGAAGAGAGCCATGAAACACTACAGGGCGTGGTCCTCGCATTCGTGCCCTGCACAAGAGCAAGTCAGCAAGATCGAAAGAGTCACNCTCGACAGCCCTAACTGGACTNGGTGGGTTGTAAAAAGGAGAAGACATGGAGTGAGAAGAAGANGTACTGGGAAATGTGGAGGTCACAAGGTCCTTGTACTCACAGATAANCACTAGGGAAACCAGGAATGTTAACCACCAGTCACGTCTCCTCAATGGAGGGGATNTATACTTGTTTCTGCCCAGAAAGCTTTGAATGGATGTAGTTAACAGCCTGGTGATCTGTGCTATCTGTAGGGCCAGGCCACATCTGAATCCCCCAGACTGTTATTTCAGACTCTTATTCCCTAGACCTTTATCCTGAACATTGTTTCTCAGTCAATCTCCATTCTTATGGAAGAGGTCACATGTACTTTGCAAAAGAGTTTTGATATGGTCATGTCTTCAGCTTTATTGTGATAATTGTCACCAGAAAACTTTTTTTCCCAAAGTTGTTCTGTATTTAAATATGTCAAAAATGAACTCCCTAGCATCAGACTCTAGACATTTGAACCAACACCAGCTAACTAACTTCCTGTTGATCCAGATTTCCTTCTTCCCTCACACAAATCATTGCTCTGCCAACTGTGGCATTTGCAGAGACCCCCACGGGGAAATGTATGAAAAGGGAGCTGGGTGTAGTTATGATCAATGTATACATGGATAAAATTATCAAAGCATATTTTAAGAGGAGTCTGAAGAAATGGCTCAGTGTTTTAAGATTGTGTATTGCTCTTCCAGTGCTTAAAAATTGTTACTGCTCTTGTAGAGAACCCAAGTTCAATTCCCAGCACCACATTGGGCAACTCAAAACCACTCACTGTAACTCCATCTCTAGGACAGTCCTTCATGTCTAGCTTCTTAGGGCACCTACATTCACATTCACATACTGGAACACAGACTGTTGCTAAAATTCCTTCCCTTAAAGAAGAAATGAAAAATTCCCTTAAAGAAATGGAAGAAAAAACAAACAAAAATTGGAAGAAATCAAAGAAAACCAAGAAAAAGCAATTAAACAAATGAAGGAAACAGGTCAAGATATGAAAATTGACATTGAGACAATAAAGAAAACACAAACTGAAGGAGTGTTGGAAATAGAAAATCTGACTAGACGAACAGGAACTACAGATGCAAGCATAACCAACAG
>LZPO01034852.1:856008-867496 GCA_001675575.1 Neotoma lepida
TTACCCTTTTGGAGGAGGGGCTGGGGGCTGGGGGGAGGAAGGCTGGTAGAGAGCAGAAGGAGGAATGAGAGGGGGAATCTGTGGTTGGTATGTAAAATGAACAAAAAATTTCTTAAATAAAAAAATGAAATCATGAAATTTTCAGGCAAATGGATAAAACTAGAAAAAAAATCCCAAGTTAGGTAACTCACTCAGAAAGACAAATATGGTATATGCTCACTTTTATGTGGATGTTAGCTGTTATGTAAGATGAAAGTTAGTAAAATGGTAAGCAAGCTATAATCCATATAACCACAGAGGTTAGGTAGAGGGTAAGGGACTAGGGGGAAGAGATGGATCTTCCTAGAAAGGGGAAAAAAAGATACTTATGGATGGATGAGGTCAGGTGGGGAATATCAAACACGGAGCTGGAGGGAAGAGGGCAGCAAGGGAGAGAACACAGGGAGGGACAGCTAAAACTAAGGACCATTTGAAGGGTCATATGGAAAGCTAATATAGTAGAAGCTTCCTATAACATATACATGTATAAGTACATATATATTATATATATAATATNGTTAAAGGTGATGTAAATGAATAGTCAAATAAAGGGGGAGACAGAGCCCCTACTGCACATCTCTCGTCACTAAACGAAGCTTCCAGTACTGGGGATGGGTTACATAAAATCGATATGTTGGTGGAAACCTCCAACAACCTTGTTATTGCTAAGGCTATTGTTCACTCTCCACAGACTGACAGTGAGGCCCTATCGCTGAAGACAACAGCTACACAACTCATTGAACACGGCAAAGTAGAACTGGTGCCTCCCCAGAGCCTTCGCCTCTATGGACTAGTATTCATGGTACTGTAAGGTAGTCTGCATGCTACCAAAGGTAAACACCAACCCAGCTACAAATGCTTCAATCTACAAAGGTGACCCGCCTACAAAATATGCTGGTTCGATAATGGTAGGAAGCCGGTGGGGGCAACTGAAGGGACTCTAGCCAGCCCAAACATGGCAAACATGGCTCTGCCAGGCCTTGCCCTTCTCCCCCATTCCCTCTGCCTTGCTAAAAACAGTTAGGTTACATTCCTAAAGCTAGACACCAAGGTCTATTCCCTTATTTGGCCACCACCTCCTCCTCAGGCTGTCTACCAAAGTCCAGCTATCAAAGTATTGAAGTCCAGCAATCAAAAGCTCCCTTTTGGCTACCTAATTAAATGCCCAATTTAAATTAAACACCTCATCTAACATGGGGTTTCCCTTTTTACATTTATAAACTGTCATTTGTCATTTGTCTATTGGCCACAATTGTCTCCTCTGTATCCAGAAGCAGTCCCCCCAGGACAAAAATCCTTTCCCCCTTTTCCTTGTTTCCATCCCCTTCTCCCTTGTCGTCTATCTCTTGTTTTTGTTTCTTGTTCCCTGCCCTCTGTCCCTCTGGAGCAAATAAATCACCTTTGTGCTGAAAACTTGGTCTTGGGGTGTTCTGAGCTGATACTAGTTCCTACAGTAATCAACCAATATCTGATGTGAGTTAAGGCCCAGTCCATGAGCTGGAACCCATATCTGACACCACTTGAGTGACCAAGAACCTGAGACTAGATAGTTCAGGGACTAGGGGAAAAAAATAAGTACTACTGTTCTACTAAAGGAACATAGCAATAAAATGACTCCTAACAACTTCCTGCTACACTCATAGATGCCTTGCTCAGCCCTCACCAGGGAAGAGATCTTCTGCAATAGATGGAAACAAATACAGAGACCTACAACGGGACAAAGAGTAGAGAGTGAGAGACTAGCTCAAGAAACAGAAAGTTGAGCAAGTCGTCCCTTCACCGAGTCAACCTACACTCAGGTGCCTACACTTTATCTATTCATGCGTCAAGAACCCAAGACCAGAGGATGGGAAGTAATTGAGCAGATGTTCAGCTATCCCCAGGCAATCTGTCCTCCCTTACCCTTCCTGAGAAGACTATTGGTTCCTTGGGGTCCAGTTTGCTGTGTTTCTTGGCTTAGGAGTGGCAGGCTTGGTTCTCACAGGTGGAATCTCTGTCAGCCATCTAGCTGTCTGAGATCAAAGTGTTCTGCTCTGCAGAAGCCAAATGCCCTACTCTGCTTACTCTCGTGGAAGTTGGGGTTGACTGGGGATCCAGACGTTGTTGGNGTGTTCCCTCATTTGGATGGAGCCCTTGGAATGCAGGACTGTCAAGGCCACTTTGGTGTCCTCAGGAATTTTCAGTAAGGTATATGACCTTTAGTAGGTGTCTTCTCAAGTTCCAGATGAGAACCTCCTCCCAAGAAATATAANAGGTAGCTGGTTCCCTTGGCTAGACAAAGAATTGAATGTGACAGGTAGGATTAGGCTGGGNCAGTCAGCTGANTGCCTCAAAGACGGTCCAGACCCCAGAGCATTAATTGGCTGCTACTTCCAGCGTTGTTCTGGAGCGTCAACTCTCCAAGAAAAGCCTTTACATTGACTTCAAGGAATGACTCACAGTTCCACCAGCTATGAACTTACATTAAACCTATTGCTGCTCATGACTGTGCCAAGACATCTGTGCCAAATACAGCCTCCTAAAATGACCTTAAAAAATTAAGCTAATGGCAACTCGATGTCTTACGGAAGNCATTCCTATNTCTGACCTGCCAACAGGAGTTGATCCTGGCTGCTTGTGCCTCCATCTCATCCAGGAAACTTGGCAGGGTAGTATATCTGTGCAGATTCTGTTGCCTCCTGCTCATCCTGCCTGCCAGCCCCACCTATCCCTCTCCTGCCTAGCTATTGGCCGTTCAGCTCTTTATTAGACCAATCAGATGTTTTAGACAGGCACAGTAACAGCTTCACAGAGTTAAACAAATGCAACATAAAGGAATGCAAGACATCTTTGCATCATTATAACAAATGTTCCAGAGCATAAACAAATGTAACACACCTTAAAATAATATCTACAACAGGCATGACAGCAGGTACTTTCCATATGTTATTTCAACTGTTTCTAGAATCTGGGATTAGTGACACACACCTGTAATCCCAACNCTTAGGAAGTAGAGGCAGGTGGATTTCTACGTGTTCAAGGCCAGCCTGATCTACATAACAAGTTCTGGGCCAGCCCAGACTACATTGTAAGACTCTGTCTCAAAAAACAAAAAGTCAACAGTTTCTACTACCTAGCTGCCAGAGGAGAATCATCCTGCCCATCTCATGTCACTGTTTCTACCAGGTNGAAGAGGACACAGGCCATATTTTAAAAAACTGTCATGTGGTGCATGCCTTTAATCCCAGCACACAGGAGGCAGAGGCGGGTGGATCTCTGTGAGTTCAAGGCCAGGCTTGTCTACAGAGTGAGTTTCAGAACAGCCAGGGCTGTTATACAGAGAAACCTTGTCTCGGGAAACCAAAAAACCCAAAAACCTGTTATGTGTATGTGCATGTACATGTGTGTGCATGTATTTGTGTGTGCATGATGTGAGTGTTTGGAGGGGCTCATGTGCCATGGTACATGTGTAGAGATCAAAGGACAACTTTGGGGAGTCAGTTCTCTACTTCCATCTTGGGTTTCTTGGGATCAAACTCTGGCAGTTGAGTTTGTGGGGCAAACATTGAGTCAGCTCACCAGCCTACTAGATATTTATGTATGTATGTATGTATGTATGTATGTATGTATGTATGTATGTCATGAGCATGCATGGAGGCCAGCTGAAGGCATCTGGTGTCCTTCTCTATCACTCTCTACATAGTCCTTTTAGACAGACTATCTTTGAGTCTGACACTCCCATTTCCCCAGTTAGGCTGACAGCCAGCAAGTCCCAGCAATTCTCCTGTTTCTGTCCCTTTAGAATTGGAGTCATGAACATTCAAGGGATTNCTGGCTTGTCATGTATGTGATGAGATCTAAACTCTGGTCCTAATCCTGAGTTCAAAAGGCACTACTGACTGACAGTCCGTGTTTTAGCAGGAACTGCAGGAAGCAACATTTCAGTGTGTTGTAGATCCAGCGTTTGCATCCAGTCCATGGCCCTGTGTTCTTTTCCAGGGAGGAGGGCTTTTGGGGAAGCCCCTGGAAGAATCTATGTTTCCTGAGCATGAAGAGGAAAGCAAGGTGTTCAGATAAGACATTCTGTTGGGTAATGGTTAGGTTAAAAAAAATTCCCCTTATGTTAGGCTGGGGCTCAGTTGGTAGAGCAGTTGCCTGGGATACATGGAACTCTGGGTTCAGTCCCTGCATAGTGGTGCCAGCCTGTAATCTCAGCATGGCAAAGGAGGATCAGGAGCTGAAGGTCATCTTCTGCTACATAATAAAGTTCAGTCCTAGCCTGGGATTGGTGAGATCCTGCCGTAATAGAAAAAAGAGAAATTCTGTGAATTTACTTAGTGGGCACATCCTTTTGTTAACTTCAAGCCTATGCTAAACTTACATGAATATTCCACGTGCTTACATTAGAGAACTTGGTGTCAAAAACTGAAGAAAAAGCCCGATGTTACGTGTGCTTATAATCCCAGCACTTGGGAGCTGGAGACAGGAGGTTCCAAGGTCATTGCCAGCCTGTGCTACATAGTGAATTTGAGGTTATTCTGGGGCATATGAAATTCTGTCTGGAAAAAAAAAAAGCAAACAAACACACAAAAACTTAAAACACAGAGTTTTTTTTTAAAGATGGGATTAATGTTTTATTAATGGTCAGCTATATTCATTCACACATGCATTTCTAAGATTTATATCCAGACAGCATATGGTATTTACAGGCAATGGACAGATTAGGATACCGAATTCAAACCTGGGCTGAAGTAAGACTACGTTTTGTTCAACATTAAATTAAACACATAATAGTCTTACCTCCTCCTTTTGACACACTCAATGAAAGCCCACCCTTNCACCTTGTAAGGAGCACAAAACTGCATTGGTAACTCCTCAGGAGCAGCAAGGACACTGGAAACCCAAGAGAGGAATGTGATGCTTGGGCACTAGCAGGGTTCCTCGGGGTAACACAGGCTGGTCAGTGGTCATGAACAGTGACCCTTAGGTGGCTCTGACTTACTGTTTGTTTCTGCTCTTGTATTTATGTTGCCTTCTGTTTTCTTGCTTTTAAGAGGAAAAAAATCTTTGGCTCTTTTAGGTGTGATTNTTTTAGATTACAAAATTTATACATGTATATTCTTAAGACATGCATAAGCTGTTCAGCCAGCACCTCTCAGCACTCTGGTTATCCTGTTCTCACTTTTGTCCTTCTGCTAGCACAGGGGCAGGGATCGACCCAGGCCAGACGGCACACTGGAAGTGGTCAGAAAAATAAATACATGGTTGAAAACACCAATAGCTAAGCTTGTCAGGATGGTGATGGGGGAAGGCATCCATTATGCTTATGTTCACATAATACTAAACAGACTTGGTGTGGAATTGCCTTGCAGTCCATCAGGTGCTTTCAAGAAAGGCACTCCCATTGAGGGATGGCATTTAGGTACACAGTACTCATCACTTGAGACCCCTGAGTCTGTCGCCAAAATGACCTAGTCTTCCATGGAATTGAGAGCAGGTCTCCTCTCTGACTGGGTGGGATTAGAAGGTAATTGCATTGCTGTCCAGGGTATGTGTCTCCTGCTGCCTGGGTCAGTTCTCTTCCTGACTCAGTGACCAGGGTCCTACTCCCCTGCCCACCAGCTGCCAAATATAGCAAGCCACACTCTTCTGCTGGTCTCCAGCTATGGAGACTTTGACTCCTAAGTCCCTCNGCTCTGCTGACACATGCCTGTTGTTTTGTTGCTTAATGGAACTGCCAATAAGACTCCAGCATCACTGCCTTCACCAGGGACCTGGTCTTCTGGGGGGAATCCCTATGTAGGAAACCGTGAGGGGAAGCAGCATCTTCACATATCCACCCAAAGACTTCACAAATGAGTCTTCCTAATGCCCCACTTCCCAAGGGGCTTCCGTCTTTAAGGCACTGGGTTTTGAAGACCTGTGAGGATGGTGCACTGAGGAGGTGGTGTTCTGCTTCCTGGAAATGTGGAGATTCAAATGTGGACTCCCAAAGGGATGACGGCTGGCACCCACAGCAAAACCTTAATCCCCAGGCCCAAGCATTCCATTAGTGCATTACGTGTGTGTTAGCTACAGCTGTTACCTCCACTGGCTCTGAAGACACTCTTTCCANAAGGTGACGTTTGCACTGCCTGAGTGAAGTCAGGCACCCTCCAGTCCCAGGTATTTATAGGTTACCCCGAGGAAGTCTTGTCCAATACGTGTGAAGCTATAACCCCAATAATCGAGGAATTCACCAGCATTCTAATCCCTTCATCCAGTAGGAGCTGATTCAAAAGACTTCAGGGGATTGTGTCCAACATTTCTGGAGCCAGGGCATCTCAGAGGTTTTGTTTTAAAGTTTTTTCTTTTTTTTTTTGGCTGTGTGTACGTGTGTGGTATGTATGCCATGTGTGTTCAGGTGCCCTCTCAGAGGCCAGAAGAAGGTGTCAGATCTCCTAGAGTTGGAATTAAACATGGTTGTGAGCCACCTGACATGGGTGCTGAGGCCATAGTTGAATAACTGCCAAGCCATCTTCCCTACTTTCTGTTCTTCCCTGAAGTGAACTAGACACGGCAGAGCGTTAGCAATCATGAGGGGGAGTGAGAAGGACGTGGTAAAAGTGCTAGAGGGTGAAGCTGAAACAAAACTTTTTTCTTATTATTAAAACATTCGATGTACAACTGCAGGAGAGATAATATACAGATAGCTTGAACATAAATACAAGTTACAAATTCTTATCCTAATAGTGAAATGTTTCACTAAAGCTTGCCCAGTGACTGGGCAAAACCCAAACTTATTTTATGCTACAGTCATCCTAGGGTCCTTCCTGCTAGGTAGCCTCCCTGGATCTGTGGGTTGCAGAGTGATTGTCCTTTGGTTTATATCTAGTATCCACCCTGTCTCTTATACACATCTAGATGTGTATAAGAGACTTCCACAGTGGTTGTACAAGTTTGCACTCCCACCAACAGTGAAGGAGTGTTCCCCTTGCTCCACATCCTCTCCAGCATAGACTGTCATCAGTGTTTTTGATCATAGCCATTTTGACAGGTGTAAGGTGGTATCTCAGAGTCGTTTTGATTTGCATTTCTCTGATGACTAAGGATGTTGAGCATTTCCTTAAATGTCTTTCAGCCATTTGAGATTCTTTTTTTGAGAATTCTCTGTTTAGCTCTGTAGCCCATTTTTTAATTGTATTGTTCAATATTTTGATGTCTAGTTTCTTGAGTTCTTTATATACTTTGGAGATCAGCCCTTTGTCAGATGTGGGGTTGGTGAAGATCTTTTCCCATTCTGTAGGCTGTCGTTTTGTCTTATTGACTGTGTCCTTTGCCATACAAAAGCTTCTCAGTTTCAAGAGGTCCCATTTATTAATTGTTGCTCTCAGTGTCTGTGCCACTGGTGTTATATTTAGGAAACGGTCTCCTGTGCCAATGCGTTCAAGAGTCCTTCCTACTTTTTCTTCTATCAAGTTCAGTGTTATTGGATTTATGTTGAGGTCTTTGATCCACTTGGACTTGAGTTTTGTGCATGGTGATAAATATGGATCTATTTGCAATCTCTACATGTTGACATCCAGTTATGCCAGCACCATTTGTTGAAGATGCTTTCTTTTTTCCATTGTACAGTTTTGGCTTCTTTGTCAAAAATCAGGTGTTCATATGTATGCAGACTGATGTCAGGGTCTTCAATTCGATTCCATTGGTCCACATGTCGGTTTTTATGCCAATACCAAGCTGTTTTTATTACTATAGCTCTGTAGTAGAGCTTGAGGTCAGGGATGGTGATGCCTCCAAAGGTTGCTTTATTGCCCAGGATTCTTTTAGCTATCCTGGGTTTTTTGAAACAAAACTTTTACAGCAGTAAAATCTTCACATTTCACTGCAGCCCAACCCCTCCCCAGTGCTGGGACTGAACTCAGGGCTTCTGGAACACTAGGAAGTGCCGGATCTCTAAGCTATAGTCTTGAGACTGTTGTCTTCTCCTTCTCTCTCTTCTCCGTTCTGCTTTTCACACAGCCCAGGTTGATCTCAAACTTGCTGTGTAGGTGGGATTGGCATTGACCTCCTGCCTCTACCTGGCAGTGCTAGAATTTGAGTTGTGTGCCACACACTCAGCCTTTTCATTTGTTTGTTTATTTTTGAAGCACTCTAGCACAGGTTAGACTTGAACTCAGTATTTGACATGTAGCTCAGGATGACCTCAAATTTGTCTCACTCTTCCTGCTTCCATTTTCTAAGTGCTGTGATTGCGTGGGTGTGCCACTGCACTGAACTTGGTTTTCATTTTGTAGCCAGGCAAGCCTTGAACTCTTTTTTGGTTTGTTTTTTTTCAAGACAGGGTTTCTCTGTGTAACAGTCCGGGCTGTTCTGGAACTCACTCGGTAGACCAGGCTGGCCTCGAACTCACAGAGATCCACCTGTCTGTGCCTCCCCAGTGCTGGGATTAAAGGCGTGCGCCACCACCAACCTGCAGGCCTTGAAATCCTGATCTTTGCTTGTGCCTCCATCTCTTGAATGCTGGGATTACAGGTCTCATCGCAATTTGGTTGTAGTAGTTTTAAAAAGAACTAATTGTTCTCAGAAACATTCAGAAATTCCCTGTTACATTTCAGTTTCCTGGCATTGTCTGTTTGAATGTAAGGAAAATGGAATTTAATACTGCTTATATGAAAATAGCTCATGACTGTCATCTCAGAATTTGGGAGACCGAGGGTAGCCAGTTTGAAGCCAGCCTGGCTTTGTAGTGAGTTGAGGCTAAATTGCTTGTAGTGTGAGACTGTGTCTTAAAGAAGCACACGTGGGGAGCTGGCTTAGTGGTTAAGAGCTCATGCTGAGGTTGTAGAGGTCTCGGTTTTGGTTCCTGGTCCCCATATAGTGATTCATAACTGCCTGTAATTCCTATTACTGGGGATCCTATACCCTCTTGTGATTTCTACAGCCATTGCATGTATGTGGTGAGCTTTCAAACATGCAGGCAGAATATACANGTATATAAATAAAAATCGAGCTTTGAACAAAAACATTGAACTCAGAAGGATTGTGAATTTAGCTGAACCTGCCTAGCAAGGTCAGGGCTGTAGGTTTGATCTCCAACGCAGAAAATAAAAGAGCTCATCTAACACAATTGATTTTTTAAAAATTTTTATTTATTATTATTGTTGTGTGTGTGTAGGCTGCATGTGTGTTGGTGTGCACATGTAGAGGTAAGGGGACAACTTTTTGGAGTGAGTTCTCTACCTTCACCTTTATGTGGGTTTCAGGGATTGAACTCATGTTGTCTGGCAACATGTCAGTAAGTACTTTGTGTGCTGAACCATCTCAGTAGCCTAAAAGATTTGTTTTTGGTCTGTCTCTCTCTGTCTCTCTGTCTCTCTCTCTCTCTCTTTCTCTCTCTCTGTATGTGTGTGTGTTTGTGAGTGTGCACACGTGCATGTGTACATACTCGTGAAACAGTGTGTACATGGAGACCAGAGGCCAACTTTCAGAAGCCAGTTCTCTCCTTCCATCATGGGTTCCCAGGACTGAACTATCTGGCTTACTTTTATGAGACATGATCCTCCTGTGCAGCCCGTCCTGGCCTGAGTGGATCTTAAGTTCTGGGATGACTGATGTGTGCCTCCAAGCTTGGCTCNACTCTGTAAATTGATGATAAACTAGGGAAATCAAACCTACAGTTTATCATCAATATGTCCTTCCTTGTGTGAGCTTTAGTTGGTTCTTTTATTCCCAGCCCCTTAGGCTTTTGATTTGACACACACTTTCTTTTATCAACATTGATATCTTAGAGCTGTAAATTTCCCTTTTAGCATTGCTCTCCATTATTCCATGTTTTTCTATATTGTGCTATTGTTTATGTTTGTCTTGATGTACTTTCTAAATTCCATTGGGATTATTTTGTGTTAATTAAGAATTAAATTTCCATGTACTTGTAAATTTTCTAGCTTTACTTGCATTCCTGTTTTCTAGCTTCATTCCATTGTGACTGGTAAAATCCCATTTATGAATCTGTCTTTTTATATATCTTGAGGGCTAGAGATATAGCTTTGCAGTAGAATGCTGTCTAATGTGATAGTTTATCTTGCTTGTCAACTTGAAAGGATCTGTGAGGTGGTTTGAAGGAGAATGGCCCCCATAGGCTTGTATGTTGTTGTTGTTGTTGTTGTTGTTGTTTCTCTTTTGAGGGGCCTGCCACCCAACTCCCAAATAAATCATTCGGAGACGAATTCTTACTTATGAGTGCCCAACCTTAACTTAGCTTAGTTTCTAGCCAGCTTTCCTTAACTTAAAATTAACCCATCTGTCTTTTGCCTCTGGGCTTTTCCCATTCTCTTACTTCTGTAAATCTTACTCCGTTGCTGGTTGTGTAGCTGGGTGGTTGGCCCCTGAAGTCCTCCTTCTTTGGCTCTTCCTTTTCAATTCTTTGTTCCCAGTTTTCTCCTTCTATTTATTCTCTCTGCCTGCCAGCCCCGCCTATCCTTTCTCCTGCCTTGCTTTTGGCCGTTCAGCTTTTTATTAGACCATCAGGTGTGTTAGACAGGCACAATAACACAACTTCACAGAGTTAAACAAGTGCAACATAAGCAAAAGTAACACACCTTAAAATAATATTTTACTACACTCATATATTTGAATGCTTAGTCACCAGTGGAATTGTTTGAAAGGATGACAAGGATTAGGAGGTGTGGCCTTGTTGGAGGAAATGTGTCACTGAGGGTGGGCTTTGAGGTTTTAAAAGCCCACACCAGGCCCAGGCTCTCTCTTTCTGTCTCTCTCTCTGTCTTTCTCTCCCTCTCCCCCTCCGCCTTGGCTTACAGATCAGGATTAGTTCTCAGCGAGTGCTCCAGTGTGTGCTGCCATGCTCCCTGCCATGATGATTATGGACTAAACCTCTGAACAGTAAGCAAGACTCCAATTAAATGCTTTCTTTGTAAGAGTTGCCTTAGTCATGGTGTCTCTTCACAGCGATAGAACGGTGACTAAGACAGGCTGGAATCACCTAGAAGACACACCTCTGGGTATGCCTGTGAGGGTGTTTCCAGAGAGGATGAACTGTTGGGGAAGACCTACCCTGAGAGCAAGTAGCACCGCCGTGCAGAGGGAAAGAGCTGAGGAAAGAGCGTGGTCACCTGTCCGCTTGCCTTTGTGTCTTGCTTGAGTGTGTTTATCCTCCACTGACGTCAGAGTCCAGTGGCTTTGGCTTTTCAATGTGGACTGAAGACCAGTGTCTCTTTTGGAGCTTCCAGGCTTTTTCAGCACCGGATTGTGACTGCTGAGGTTCAGAATGAGCAGCTGCTGTGCTGTCAGCCTCCCCAACAGCCATTGTTGGACTACCCGGTCTCTATCATGCAAGCCAATTTAATAAATTCCCTTTTATACTAAATGCATATTCTATTGGTTCTGTTCCTCTAGAAATTCCTGTTTAATATACCTTGGATTCATGACGCATTCAATCCCCAACACCACACACACACACACACACACA
>LZPO01034852.1:875264-885939 GCA_001675575.1 Neotoma lepida
TTATGTAGCCCAGGTTGGCTTTGAATGTATGACTCTCCCGCCTCTGCCTCCCAGTGTTGAGATTACAATACTGTGTCCCTATGCTAGGCATGACAATGATTTTTATCTCATGATCTGAAAAAATCAAAGGAGGCTCCACAAAACATCTTTCAAGTAACTTGAAATTAAAAAANATTGTTTTTAATTTTCTCTGAATGTTTTGCCTCCATGTCTACATACCACATGTGGGCCTGGTGCTGGTGCTCATGGAGGCCAGAGGAGAGTGCCAGATGCCCTGGAACTGGAGTTACAGATGGTTCTGAGCCCCATATGGGTGCTGGGAATTGAACCTGGGTCCTCTGAAGGAGCANTAAGTGTCCTTAACCACCAAGGCAGCCCCAGTGACTTGAAATTTTGACTATTCTATTTCTGAGATGATAGCTTCAAACTTGTATCAATCTGGTAAGACAACACATACTTGGACTGCGGCATCATCAGGGCCCACACGTCCATTTACAAGAGGCTGCCTACTTCTAAATGCTCACCTGTCTATGGACCCAAGCTGCAATGTACAACTACAAAGATACATGGTGCTGAAGATGGCTGGTGACGTACAGCCATTACTCTGACACACTCACAAAGATATGTGAGTTAGCCAAAGTCTGTGGAAACCTTTAGGAAAGGGAAAGGGAAATGTGGTGGCTCATTTGTGCTTGTAGTCCCAGCACTTGGTAGGCTGAGGCAAGAGGATTGGCTGTGCGCTCAAGGCTAGCCTGGACTATAGCATGTCAGGCCAGCCTGAACTGGAGACCCTGTTTCAGAAAACCAATGAACAAACAAACTGTTCTGTAGCCCTTGAAAAACAACTCTCTAGCCGGTTGTGGTAGGCCGCATCTCTAATACCAGTACTTGAGTGGTCTCTGAGGCAAGAGGATCAGGAATTCAAGCTTCATAACGAGTCTGAGGTCAGCCTGGGCTACATGAGACCCTGTCTACTATCAACCCTCCACCATTAAAATAAAACAAAAGCCTCAACAGAAATCTACAGCTAACACGATAGTCAATGGCAAAGACTGGAAGCTTTTCCATTTAGGTCAGGTTCAAGGCAACAATGCCTACTTCTGTGGTTTCTATTCAGCAAAAGAGTTCTAACAAAAACAAAGAAATACAAATGGGAGAAGAAAGTTTGTATGCTGATGACATGACCTTGAACGCAGATAAANTGAATTTCACACAACTATTAGAGAGAATAAACACAAATCAAATCTTCAGGCAAAGANATGCTATATAATACTTTTTTAGTCAGTCTCCCTAGGTAGACCACTAGTTAGGCTGGCCTTGAACTTACAGATATCCACCTACATGCATCTGTCTCCTGAGTGCTAGGATTAAAAGCATTTGCCACTATGCCTGGCAAAGTTGTATACCCTTTTCATTATTATTATTAATATTAATTTCTTATTATTTTTTAAAATTTTGAGATTGTAGTTTAATCACATCCCATATACCCTTGGCTGCTCTCCTTCAAATTCATGGTGTCTTTTCTCTTACTTGTTATTGCATGCATATATGTATTTGGTTTTTGTTTCTCAAGACAGGGTTTTTCTGTGTAGTGAAATGAACATAAAATTTTCTATTTTTACTATTGTCTGGCTAGTTCNATGCCAACTTGATACAAGCTAGAAGAGGACCCTTTTAGAAGAGTGAACCTCAACTGAGAAAGTACCCCCAGCAGATTGGGAGGTGCCAGCTCACCGAGGANCACCACTTCTAGGTAGGTGCTCTGTTGTTTTTATCTAAATTTGTATCTTATGATTTTACCAATAAAATCTCAGAAGTCAGAGGCTGGGGTGAAAACCTGCTAGCTCAGAGGTTGAGGAGCAACTAGCTGACCTTCCTCCTTAGCGGGTGAGGTAGTTTGAAAGTAATGGCCCCCATAATCTCATAGGGAGTGGCACTATTAGGAGGTGTGACTTTGTTGGAGTGGGTATGGCCTTGTTGGAGGAAGTGTGTCANGTGGGGACGGGCTTTGAGGTTTCCTATTCTCAAGATACCACCCAGTGAGTCAGTTGACTTCCTGTTGCCTACAAGANNNAGGACTCTCAGCTATTCCTCCAGCACATCTGCCTGCATGCTGCCATACTCCCCACCATGATAATGAACTGAACCTTTGAAACTGTAATCAAGCCAGCCCAGTTAAATGTTTTCTTTATAAGAGTTGCTGTGGTCATGGTGTCTCTTCACAGCAATAGAAACCTTAAGACAGCCAGTGTCTCATAAAGAGATCTTTTGTCATTCCAATCCAAAAGGAACCACCACACTCTCCATCTTTCCTTTCTACTTCCTTTGTGTTTCTGTCTTCCAGACCCCTTTACCCTCTACNGCTACTTCCTGTCAACTAGGCACTGGCTCTGCCTCCTGACCTCAGGTTTTTATTTAATTAGCACAATCTTGGGGCTCACAGTGTGATCAAACATCCCGCAACAGTGGTCCTTGGTGCTATAAGNCAGGCTGAGCAAACCATGAGGAGCAAGCCAGTAAGCAGCACTCCTCCATGGCCTCTGCAACAAATCCTGNCTCCAGGCTCCTGCCCTAACTTCCCTTAGTGATGGACTGTTAGCTAGAAGTCTAGGCACAGTAAACCATTTCCTTCCCAGTTTGCCTTTGGTCATAGTGTTCATCACAGTAATAGAAACCCTAAGGCACTATTTTACTTTTCCAGTTCAGTAAAATTAATTCCCAGTGTTATACAACTCTTACCTATTTCCATATTTTCCACTCTTTCTCGTCTTATTTTTTTTGAGACAAGGTTTCTTCTGGCTGGCCTGGAACTTGCTTTGTAGACCAGGCTAGCCTCGAACTCACAGAGATCACCTGCCTCTGTGTTGGGATTAATGGCGTGCACTACCACCACCTGGCTTTTCCACCTTTCTAATTCTTTACGTCCCTGTATCCTTTACTCGAACGCATCGGCACAGGAGACCGCTTCCTAAATACAACACCAGTGGCACAGACACTGAGAGCAACAATTAATAAATGGGACCTCTTGAAACTGAGAAGCTGTTGTTTGGCAAAGGACACAGTCAATAAGACAAAACGACAGCCTGCAGAATGGGAAAAGATCTTCACCAACCCCACATCTGACAAAGGGCTGATCTCCAAAGTATATAAAGAACTCAAGAAACTAGACATCAAAATATTGAACAATACAATTAAAAAATGGGCCACAGAGCTAAACAGAGAATTCTCAAAAGAAGAACCTCAAATGGCTGAAAGACATTTAAGGAAATGCTCAAAATCCTTAGTCATCAGAGAAATGCAAATCAAAATGACTCTGATATACCACCTTATACCTGTCAGAATGGCTATGATCAAAAACACTGATGGATAGTCTATGCTGGAGAGATGTGGAGCAAGGGGAACACTCCTCCACTGTTGGTGGGAGTGCAAACTTGTACAACCACTGTGGAAATCAGTATGGCGCTTTATCAGAAAATTGGGAATGAATCTTCCTCAAGACCCAGTGGTACCACTCTTGGGTATATACCCAAGGAACGCTCATTCATACCGCAAAGATACATGCTCAACTATGTTCATAGCAGCATTATTGGTAATAAGAACCTGGAAACAACCTAGATGCCCATCAACTGAAGGATGGATTAAGAAAATGTGGTACATATACACAATGGAGTACTACTCAGCAGAGAAAAACAATGACATCATGAAATTTGCAGGCAAATGGATGGAACTAGAAAATATCACCCTGAGTGAGGTAACCCAGACTCAGAAGGACAAACATAGTATGTACTAACTAATAAGTGGATACTAGATATAAACCAAAGGGCAATCAGACTGCAACCCACAGATCCAAGGAGGCTACCTAGCAGTTTTTATTTTTAAGGACTCTCTTCAAAGTTTCCTGTCTGGACTGTTTCTTTTTGGGTGTGTTTGGGGGGGGGTTGGAGGTTGTCACAGAAGACTTCAGTGTCTTTCATTCTCAATTATGAGTCTGAAGTCATTGACACCACTGCAAAAAGAAGCTTCCTTGCCTGTAGCAGGCAGCAGAAACACAAATCAGGGACTTTCATACAGAAGGGCTTTCTAACAGGCCCCCNNATGGCAAACAGGGAACCGACAGGTTTTGCCCTTTTCCAACTTGCCCTCTCTCTTGCTAAAAACCCTTAGATTACATTCTTATAGCTAGCCCCTGAGTTCCATTCCCCTATTTTGGCTACAGGTTCATTCTTAAGACAAAACACCAAGGTCCAACAATCAAAATTCATTATTTGGCTAACATGTCCAATCAGGATTTAGCAATTTGCCCTAACAGAGACTTTCTCTTCTTAAAAACCGACTCCTACAAAAAACACCTGCTTGCTGCTGCTACTGCTTGCTGCCCCCTCCCACCGCCCCCCAAGTATAATAAATCTCCTTTGTGTGGAGAATTTGTCTGGGTCTGTCCTGTACCAACTGCGGGGTGGTGGGCATCCTCTCTTACATACATGGTTTCAGGTGGCAGCATGGGTTGTGTGTGGACTTCAATACAGTNTCCCATGTCAGCTCAGGTCACACACATCAACCTGGTCCCCAAGTGGTAGCATGGACCTTGGACTTCAACATGGCTTCTGGTGGCAGCAGAGATTATGGGCATCAACACTGTCTATGACAGCAGCACAAATCATAGCCATCAGCATGGCTCAGGCAGCAGCATGGACCACGGAAGTCTCTTGGGAGACAGTCCAGAAAATGAACCAGCCCTCATTTCACATACCTNCTTGTTCAGAGTCAGCATGCTGGGCAGCATGTCTGGGGGCAGGACCCGAGACAGCTGCAGGCTGCTGCACACAAGAGGCTGCCACACTCCGCAGAATCATTAATTATTTAGATTTATTCATTTTTAGTGTTTTGCCTGCATGCCATGTCATGGAGCCTATGCTGGCCTCAAACTTACTGTGTTGTGGAGGGTGACTTAAACTCCTAACCCTTCTGCCTTCACTCCCAAATGCTGGAATTACAAGGGTGAGCCACCACAACTGGCATCAAGTTGCTTTCTGATTATTTGTTTTTAAGAGTATACAACTCTGACCCCCCAGGTGTGAACTGAACATGAATGATACCAACGAACATGCCACATTGCATGGCGAAAAGCCCATGAGGCCTCAACCCTACACAAAGAACTGTAGGCAACTGATTCAAGCTGAGAGGAGAGGGGGGTCTTCCCAGGTAAGAGCATACCAATTGGTTTGTCCAGTGCCAAACAATCTCCTATGAAAACAAACATACAACAAGTAACATCATATGAACTTGACAGGTTATATTTAGGAATATATATGTATATACAAATACATATATGTGGCCAGGCATGGCGGTGCACACCTTTAATCCCAGCACTCGGAGGCAAAGGCTGGCAGATCCCTGAGTTGAGGCCATTTTGGTCTACAGNGCAAGTTCTAGGACAACCAGAACTACACAGAGAAATCCTGTCTTGAAAAATCAAAATGAAATAAAGTGGAGAAGGAAACAGGAACATACTTGATGTGACACTGATCTCTGGTTTACACCTGTACATACACGAAGTGTATGAACACACACACAATCGTGCATGCCAACCTCCCTAAATAAATACATACACACAATGAAGAAATCAAGACTGGTTAGCATACCACACAGATTACTTCAGACATGCCCCCATAATCCTGTNAAGAAAATATACTCACCTGGGGGCTCCACTGCCAGCATTGTAGCCTTAACAGTCCTTGTTTTGACCAAGTTATATTAAGCTTATTTTATTATTTTTATTTTTTGAGACAGGATTTTCTGTGTAGTGCTGGCTGTCCAGAAACTCCTTCTGTAGACCCCCTGTCTCTGCCTCCCAAGTGCTGTGATTAAAGGTGTGTGACATTACCACACGGCTTTCTATCAGGCTTATTTTAATTTTAGACAAACAAGTCAAAGACTTGACCACTGAAAACTTTAGAATGCTGGGATNAGTAGAACTCAACGAGGAACCAAACTGTAGCTCAGCAGACTGAACACTGTATGAGGGCAGCAAGGTGAACACCTCAGAGATGCACACAGAAAGAGGCAAACTGCTCATCTACAAAAACCTCTTCTAGTCCTTTATTAACATTTGGAGATGTGTGGTACATATGATTAAGAGCATCACACCAGCAGGGAAGTACAGATAACCGAAAATGTACTCCAGAACAGGATTCCAGAGCAGTTTAGTGTTGCCTGCTCTGGACCTCCACAAGAATCCAGCTCTGATACAGGCAGCTCAGACAACGTAACAATATCACTTGGAAATGGTAACTGATCGCTGGAACCCTTTTGTGTGAGATGTGGCAGCTCCCTGGGTGCTGAGGCACCACTGTAGAAGGCCAATTTGGGCACTGGACGGTCAAACAGAAGAACTGACTGGAGTGAGAAGAGGTTTTATGTTTAGTCTAGAGAGAGAACAGATTGTCCAAGTGGATTCTTTCAGTCCAGGCTCAGCTCAGGCCCTGCAGGAATCCACCAGATAAATACAGTCTATGGACTGGAAGGTTGAAAACTCAGCTGGCCATCTGTCACCGAGTATCAGGAGTTGCTGAAGACAGGTGTAACAGGCATGTACCTGGAGGAAGGAGGACTCCCCGTGTCGGTCCAGCTCTGATCCTTCTCTGCCACCAGCTCTGCTTCCTCATCTGAATGAAGAAAACTGTCCTGCATTTCAATGCTCCATTGTGAACGTAGCCAAAGCCCTCTCCCCCTCCCCCCGAATCATCATTCTTCATAAATTCTGTTTCCAAGTCCTGATTCTTCTGGGTCTACACTTTTTCCTTTCGCTTCAATTTTGACACTTTCTTGACAGTCCCGTTCTTGTTGAGGAGTTTCAGGACCCGATCTTTGTGATCCAAAACCTTAAGCATAGAGTCTCTGGCCTCACTGATTTGGTCCATCACTAGTTTACACCTCTGCATGTTTCCCTGGAACAGAAGGCACATCATTACCTAGATGTCATGGGGATGAAACGGCTTTTAANAGACTGTTTGCACAGGGCAGAGGCATTCCACAGAGAACAAGGCTGACTATATTATTTATCCCTTTCTTGGCCAGGGAGGCCCAAGGCCCCCACTAGAACTAATTTGTAAGACCTTGTTGCTAAAGATGCTGTATGACTTGGTAAAAGGATAAAGGGAAACCAGGCTGGAACCCTTCTTGCTGGCTAGCNGTTCCTGTGCTGGGAGAACTGCTATNGATACNTAATACTTAAGTCTTAACTCATCTTGTGGACCCTGTGTGCAATACTGCCAACTAGACAGGCAAAATGAACTTACTGGTGCAATAGTGGCTAGTCTGTTCTAAGGGTAAANAACTGCTTCTGATTGGATTTGTGGTGGCTCCAGAGAAGGAAATCCATTTCTGATACCGTAAACCCGAGTAGAAGCCTGTGGCTCACTGGTACGGTGTATATACATATTTTTGTGAATACCTACCCATGCGCCTTCTAAACAACTCTAATTAAACTCAAGGGGCCACTGGAAAAAAAAGACATTAATATAGAAAGAAGACTAAAGAAGACTAAATAGGAAGAAGAAGGGATCAGTGGGATGGAGACAAAAGATAACATTAAAAAAAAGAGAGAAACGTGGCTGGAGAGATTGCTCAGCAGCTACTCAGCAGCTACCAGAGCTTGCTGTTCGTTAAGAGGAACTGAGTTTGGTTCCCAGTCATGCANTATTCACAACTGTTTGAAATTTCAGTTCTAGGGGACCCAACACCCTCTTCTGGTCTTTGCAGATACCTGCATGAATGTAGCATAAAATTATATAAAATATATGTATATGTGTGTGTATATAAACATATATAAATAAAACTAAAAAAAAAATAAATAAATGGCTGAGCACTTCCTGGTAATGCACACTGAAGCAAGTAAGTTTGTACAAAAAACACTCTTGTAGTGGGGAAAGGTATATGGGAGGATTTGGAGAGAGGAAAGGGAAGACAGAAATGTTGCCATTAAAATATAATCTAAATAANCAAATGAAGGAGAAGAAAAGAAGAGGAAGAAGATGTTTTTGTGACCAGGTGGGCGCTCAGGAGGCTGAGGACTCATCAAACCTGTATGAGCTCATTTATCCGATGCAGGTCGTCATCAGTCGCTGCTTTTTTCTTTGGGATAATCCCTTCCTGTAGGTTGGTGAGTCTTTCATAAACGTCATGTTCTAGATTTGTCTGCAACATACAAGAGGAGCACACTGTGACTGCAGAGACAGCTTTCTGTGTCACTCTCAAGCAAAGGAAGTTCATTCTGTGAACTGTTGTAAGAGTGCCTGGATGATAAAGGCCTTGCTTGGANGGACCAATGTACTAACATTAACAAACAATAAAGGAATGAACTAATAAATACTTTACATTATGTTACAGTTGGCCATACTTCAGAATCCATCTTCAAAGATAACTTTGAAATACTANACCAAATCCATAATTCCCCTGAAAAATAACTATCATTTTCACAGAAATATTTTATATTAATTTAACCCTAGCAACAGTACAATGATGGTTTTTTGGTTTTTTTTTTTGAGTTTCATGTATCTCAGGCTGACCTCAAACCTACCATGTAGGCAAGCATACCTCTGAACTTTTGATCATACTGAATTACAGACATGTGCCATTACATCCAGTTTATACAGTACTGGGGATCAAACTCAAGCCTTCAAGTATGCTGGTAAGCTCTCTCTTTACCCCCTTTTAAAGATAAGGCCTTTCTAGGTAGCTTAGACTAGCCTCTATCACAAAATCCCTTCTACTTCAGCCTCACAAATACTACCACACCTAACACTATGTTTGATACTCAGCAGAAAATGGTCTTGAGATTACTGTTACTCCAAAGATGGAAATACTTTGTGAGGATACTCTGGCTGATTTGCCTTAACTTGATGGTAAGAGGTTTTTGTCCTAGGTTTCTAGGAATGGTGGTTCAAGTAAGTTCTAGCACTGGACAGATGGCAGAGGCTGCAGTTCATTTTCATGGATATATACATGAGTTAGGAGAGGAGGGCACAGGGCACATGGGGCCAACACTGGCTCCTCTCAGAACAATGAACGTGCAGGCACTGTGGGAGGCAGGCTTTGTAAAGAAGACTCCTGACTGTTCTCTAAAGCAAGATTGCATAGGCCTGTGTCCTACCAGGAGCTGGGAGGTCACTGAAACTTGTTATGTGGTGAGANTCGAACTGTGTGGTAGCCCACGATGCAGGAGCCGCTTGGCTATAGAACCTTCCTGAGGAAGCAGAGTGGGTGGTAGAAGAGGCTCATGGGAAGACCAGTCAGCTTCCCTTTTTTCATATGTCCTGACAGGACATAATGTTCAACTTTAACTCCTGGTCTTACACTACAGCACTTTCATGTATTTTGGATCCAGGTAATTAGAACTAAAGTTCAGGCCTGGATAGATAGCTCAGTGAGTAAAGACATTTCTCCCAAGCACCATGATCTGTTTGATCCCCTAGGACTCACATGGTAGAAGAGAGCCTACTCCCAAAGGCTGACCTCTGACTCACCTCCATCAAATAAATAATCATAATCACCATGCAATAGATGTACTTGCTTTAACTGTGGGACCACAGGCCTGTGTACCTTTATCACCTCACTTCAGGCAGCTCTGGGGACCAAACCCAGGGTCTCTGGTACATCAGGCTGGCTACCTACTGGGTTACCTCTTTGTCATGAGACAACAACGGACAGAATTGCACCTACCAGTTGCAGTAACTGGGCAGCACAGAGGTGGACTTTCCAGCCTTGGGCACGGCAGGACACTCCCTTCTGATTAGCTATTTCTTGTAGCATAGCTTTCTTCTCCTCTGGAACCACACAGATAAAGTGAAGCATTATTCCCTTTGTTATAGAAGCAAAACCACTGGGTTCAAGCAGCTTAAGTGTCAATATTTTAACAAAATTTCTTNCCTTAAACATCTTTACAAATAAATCTTCTGCATTTACATCAGGGGGAATAGGGGTCAATGATATAAACAAATTTTCTGTAATTTCTTTCTGAGACAGGATTTCACTATGTGGCTCTGTCTGGCCTGGAACTTGCTGTTCACACCCACAGAGATCCACAGGCTTCTCCCTCATGAGTGCTGGGATTAAAGCACTGTTGTATAATATTTTGTTTGTGTTCTGACAAATAACGCTTGCCTGGAGATCAGGGGGCAGGGNNAGCCACTAGTTAACCACAGAAGCTGGGCAGTGGTAGCTCATGCCTTTAATTCCAGCACTTGGGAGGCTCACGTCTTTAATTTTGGGAGGCAGAAACAGGATCTCGTTGACNCTTTTGGTCCTCAGTCCTTAGACTTAGACTTACATGTCATATGGTTTATTTCCTGTGTTCTTCCCTACCCCCATCCACTTCACTTTCCTATGGGTGTACTTCTCTGGTATGCTGTCTTCATTTGTTTATATATAAATCAGATCTCAAAGCTCTGGTCAAGTAGTTCAAAGTTTAGCAGTAAAGAGGTATGGTGATTGCATGTTTATACCCAAACAGAGACACTCAGGAGCATAAATAGTCTTCCCACGGGACAGCTTTTAAAAAGGAAGGCTCGCTGGGCGGTGGTGGTGCACGCCTTTAATCCTAGCACTCGGGAGGCAGAGGCATGCGGATCTCTGTGAGTTCAAGGCCAGCCTGGGCTACGAGTGAGTTCCAGGAAAG
>LZPO01034852.1:909607-920428 GCA_001675575.1 Neotoma lepida
GCCACACATCCCTGACATCTCTTTATAAAGGACTATAAGCTGTGAGGTTACATAAACCCTTTCCTCTCCAAGCTGCTTTTGGCCATTGTGTTTACCACAACAACAGAAACCTAACTAAGACAAAAATTGGTACTGTGCTTATGAGACATTGGTGTGACAGATCTGACCATGTAGTTTTTGAGAGTTGTGGAGAGACTCTGGAATTTTGGTCCAGAAAAGCCATTGAGTGCTCAGAGCTTAATGGGGTACTAATGTGGGAGCCTGGAAAACAGTGCTAAGAGCAGTGTGGATGACGGAGGCCTGATGTGTGAAGTTCAGAGACAAGCAAAGACTCTACCAGAGCTATTTATGTGATAAACATTTTNAAATTAAGAATCTGTGGGCTGAAGAGATGGTGTAGTAGTCAAGAGTACTGGCTGCTCTGTCAGAGGAACTAGGTTTAATATCCAGCACCTACATGGCAGCTAACAACTGTCTGTAACTCCAGTCCCGGGGAATCTAATGCCCTTTTCTGGCCTCTACAGGCACTGTACACATGGTGCACAGGCTTACTTTCTGCTAAATACTGATACACACATACAAAAACAAGTCTGTGATTCTGGTCAGCTGGGGCTGAACAATCAGCTGTGATTAACAAGAGACCAGCATCATTGAAGCAAACTCTTCNGGGAAGAGTTTCCTCAAGGCCAGCACACAGAAGCTGTGTTCCAGAGGTAGCCAAGGTTGTATACCTCATGCTGGCAAACTAGATAATTTATATAAGACTCATCCAGGTGATACTGGTTTTGATGGCATGAAAGGGTCATAACAAGCAACTGAGGCTTGGCACTGTGAGGAGCCAGGAGAGACCATTGGTAAAGGTGTAGTCTCAGTTGCAGTAAAAGCACCAGGATTGAAGGAGTCATGGAAAAACGTTGAGGGCTGGCATCATGTGGCAGGGCCAGAGTCCCTGAAGAGAGNCCAGTTGGGGCTATTCAAAGTACAGCCCAGTTGCAACAGAGACCCCAGCATTNTGGAGATGCCAGTACCCTGGCTGGGACGACCACCAAGAAGAGCAGCAATTGTTGAAGAAGGCTGCCAGAGCCTATTAGATGCGCTATGTGTACTGTGACAGCAGAGCCTGAGAGGTGGCAATGCTTAAGGCCTTTAGAGCCTGAAGATGGTAAGTCCCAGAAGGCTGACAGTGGGTTAGACTTTGGTTTTGTTGTGATTTGATTTGTAACTGGGCCCTGGTTTTTTCCTCCTAGAGTAAGAAAGCATATAGTTTANTTGTTATTATATATGAGCCCACTCTTGAGATACTTCAGATATTTTAAAGAAACTTTTCAAGTGTTTGAATGTTTAAAGACTGTGAGACTTTTAAAGATATTCAGGTTTTATGTTGTTATATTTCTAATAGTAGATCTTGAAGGATGAACAAGAAAGCAAAAGGTACCTTTTTGTGTCAAGTTGGCAAAGGGCCAATTGTCCCATTTTTGTGTGTGTCAATTTGACATAAGCTAGAGTGTTGCGGGGAGAGGAACCTCAGCTGAGAAAATGCCTCCATCCAGACCGCCTGTAGGCAAGCCTGCAGGGAATTTTCTTGATTAACAATTGATGTGAGCAGTGCCAGTTCACTGTGGGAGGTGCCACCCCTGGACAGCATAAGAAAGCACGTTGAGCAAGCCATGAAGAGCAAGTCAGTAAGAAGCACTTTCCAGGACTTCTGCTTCAGTTCCTGCCTCCAGGTTCTTGCCTCGACTTCCTGCCCTCATCTCTCTTGATGATGGACTATACCTTGTGAGGGGAAATAAACCCTTTCCTTCCCAAGTTGCTCTCGGTCATGGTTGGTTTATTCTTCTTGGGGTGGGGTTGGGGTTTGAGACAGGGTTTCTCTGTGTAGCCCTGGCTGTCGTGGAACTCACAGAGATCCTCCTGCCTCTGCCTCCCAAGTGCTGGGATTAAAGGNGTGTGCCACCATTGCCTGGAGAGTCATGGTTGTTTAATCACAGCAATAAAAACCCAACTAGGACACATCTGTAGATAAACCACGTACTGTTCTATGACATTTTATTTTTAAATATTTATTTTTGTGTTGATGGGGAATGAACCTAAGGCTTCATGAATGCCAGACGAGAAATCCAGTGGTCAGCTATTTCCATCCCTACAGTNGTATTTTAGACAGTAACAAGAAAGTTACAATTACATGTGGACAGATTACAGAAAACTGAGTTAACTGATTTGACTCCAACAAAAAAAATGCCCAATATTGTGTATGATTCTATTTACTAGGTCAAAATTTGAAATAATTCATTTGCTACCTTTGGGAGGAGCTGCTACATTTTGTCCATTCTCTGATATTCAATAGGCTGTTTTTGCATTATTTGGGTTATTTTTTTTCTAGTCAGTGAAAATGCTGAAATGGCAAGAGTNAACAAATACAAACAGCTTCCTTATTTTCTTCATATACAGTAGACAGGGTAAGAGGTAGGTAGTGGAGCAGTCTAGGTTCAACAGAATGTTTTAAGGGACAGAAGCAATGAAGAATACAGCGTGGGGTACAGCTCAGTGTTGGCGCACTTGTCTAGCATGTATAAGGCCCTTTGTTCAGTCCCCAGCACCAAAACAACCCTCCCCGCCAAAAAACCCAGAAAAAGTACGTATACTTTTACTCCCTAGAAAANGAAAATGACGATGTAAGAGTGAGGCAGACNCTCTGTGCGGTGCTGCTCTTGAACACGCACTGAAGGAGGGGAGTGGGCACGCTAGAGAGGAGACACAGGTGTTCTCTAGAGTGAAAGTTAGCGGGGTAGAGCACCAGATACCGAGGCTGGCAGGTAATAATGTACTAGCTGAAAAGCCTGAAAAGCTTTTCTGTGAAAGCTCTCTCCTTTACTTCAGTGTATAGGTGTATGGCTGCGCATGGCTAGTGTGCACCGTGGCGTGCACGTAAAGGTCAGAAAACAACTCTGGAGAGTCAGTTCTCACCCTCCTGCTTGTTGAGGTGGGACTTTTGTTTCTGTCCCTTTGTCCCATACTCCAGGAACTCTGTGAGTTTCCAGACAATTCTCCTATCTCCATCCCTCACTGCAGGAGCATTGAATTAACAGATACATGCCACAATATTCAGATTTTTACAATCTCCATCCCCCACTGCAGGAGCATTGAATTAACAGATACATGCCACAATATTCAGATTTTTACAAAGGTTTCAAGGATCTTAGGCTGTGGGGCTGGTACAGCACGTACTCTTAGTGTACCCACTGAAATCTCTCTGACCTTGGTCTCTTTTTATATACTCCACCCAGACTGGCCCAACTCATGATTCTCCTGCCATGATAGGTAGCGTGTGCCACCACATCTACCAGGATATTCTCTCAATCATTTTTATTTCCTCAAAAAATTAAAGAGCAAGTTCATCAGCAAGAGTGCAGAGTGGGTAGGGAGNCTGGATCTTGGCAGTATAGGAAAGTACACTCTGATGCCACTGTGAGAACCCAGTGGAGGTTTGGGAGGCTGAGCACAGGTGAAGAGAAGGGCAAAGTGGTGGTGGTATTTGAGAAAATGCCTGCAAATGACCAGGTTAGATCAGGGACCCAAATTCAGGTCCTCACACTTTGGTGGTTAGTGCTCCAGCCACTGAGCCCTCTTCTCAACCACGCTACTTTTATTTTAACTTTTTATTGTGACACTGGGGCAGAAACCCAGGGCCTTGCCCACGAAGAGGAAGTGCTCTACAATTGAGCTATACCCCCAGTCTTGTAAACTTTATTTCATCTTAATTTGAAACTTAAAACTTAAAAACAGACACTGAACTCTGCTACTGGAAAACCTTTCATTGTGTCTAAAACAGCTTATGTAAAAGCACCTTCTTTACTATAAATTTGTTGAGAGAAGTAAATATAGATTAAGTACTCTGTAGAACAATGGCCCCAAAACAGCAAAGGGCAGGACAAGATGAATGGCACCTCTGGACAGCTGTGGAGGACGTCTCTGAGTGGGAAGGTGTGGGTCAAGAAGAAAAGGCCACAGAGCCTGGGCTGCGGCTGTCAGCTGAGCGCCAGAATGGGCACAGATTTCCAGGAAGCACAAAGTGTGAGAGAAAGGCTAGATTTTCTTTTCCCTCATTTCCAGTCTTGTGAAGTTTCAAAATGTTGCTGGGGTTTAGTACATGCATTACAAGGTACTATTTTGAACACGCCTTTAAATTAAGAAACTTGGGCCCTTTAGTTTTGGTAATTTTCTGTTAATTACTTTGTAAGTGACTGCCCTCCATTTTTCTCATCTTTCCAAATGAAACTCCATTATTTGGAGGCTAGATATTCTGCTTCTTTTTCTTTTCAATTCTCTATTTTTTTTTCCTTTTTTAATATTTGGCTGGCTCTAATTTGCTATAGGGTTGAGCGTGGCCTTAAGATCCTGCTCCTCCTGCCTCCTCCCAAGCACTAAGTTACCAGCATGAGCCACCATATCTGGGCTTATTATCTATCCTTTACTTTCCAGATTCCTCATAGCCTTCTGCTGAGTTTTCAATTTCTAATATACTTTGAATTTCAATGTTTTTTTTTTCCTTTGACACAAGGTTTCTCTTTATAGCCCTGACTGTCCTGGAACTTGCTCTTTAGATTAGGCTGGCCTCGAACTCCGAGATCTGCCTGCCTCTGCCTCCCGAGTGCTGGGATTAAAGGCATTTGCCACCCCAGGCTTGCCTCAAACTCAAGGTCTGTATCAGCTTCCCAAATGTAGGGTTCATAGGTGTGTGCCACCATACTCCAATAGGACAAGCTCTTACTGCTCTATGAATGGGCCACCTGTACAGTATTAACTATGCTCCTGTTCCACAGAGGTCATGTTTCCTTCTGCTTTTCTGAAGATATCAGATGGTTTCTGGTCTTTGTTTATTTGAATTTTATTTTTCCTGTCTAGCCTTTGCACATTCCTATGTATTTTTGGACATGTTTATCAGGTACACCGCTGTGTACCTGAAAGACTGCACTGGCCCTCACTCCANTCATTTAAGCTTGGCTTATACTTTACTTTTCCAGTGTTGATGCATTGAGCCNGACACTCTGCTCTCCAACAGGAGTGCTCACATCCCACTGTATTTCAACAGCACTAAGTTCCCCTACACTGGAAGGCATCTAGAGCACACAAAAATACTGTCCTGTCACTAAAAACGAGTCTTAATATACGTGAAAAACTGCTAGTCCTGAGCAACATTTCATGTTTTATGAGAAAATAAAATANAAGGTCCACATTAAGAAAATCCCAAGACACACCCAAAGACTTAATTACAAAGCTAAGTAACAGTTCCAGGATTAGACTTTGTGTGTTTTCCCCCTCTTTTGTCAACTTGGCAAAAGTTATTAGAGTCATTTAAGAAGATGGAACCTCAATCGAGAAAACACTGCCATAATACTGACCTGTAGGTAAGTCTGCATTTTCTTGATTAATGATTGTTATAGGAGGGCCCAGTTCACTGCNGGTGGTGCCACCTCTGGGCAGGTCATCCTGGGTTGTATAACAGCAAGCTGAGCAAGCCACGAGAGCAAGCCAGAAAGCATCATTTCTTTATGGCCTCTGCTTTAGTTCCTGCTTCTAGGCTCCTGTCTTGTGCTCCTGCCCTGACTTCCTTCATGATGGACTGTGATGTGTAAGTCAAGAAACTCTTTCCTTCCCAGGTTGCTTTTGGTGGTCTTTTACCACAGCAACAGAGGCAAACTAAGACTTCTAAAGCTAGAGAAAACCTAAAGCCTACANTATACAATACACACTTGAAACTGTCATCCACTGACTGGAAGAGTCCTAATGCGTAGTCTGAGCAGGATGTAGCTTACCGAGCAATCCTGTGTTTTGGAGGAGTTTTTATTTAATTTTTAAAAAACTTATGTGTATGAGTGTTTTGCCTGCCTGTGTACCACATGCATGCCTGGTGTCTAGAAGAGGGCATCAGATCCCTGGAACTATGGTTATAGATGGCTATGTCTGTGACTGCTATGTGGGTGCTGGGAACCAATCCCAGGTCCTCTGCAAGGGTAGTAAGTGCTTGTGACTGCTAAGTCTTCTCTCTAGACCCTGGAGAAAATGTGAAGTATAACAGAGATAGAATTAAGTTGTTACCTGCATTGGATGTAAGAATCTATTCTTTATGCCANTGCACTTCTGAATCTACTCACCCATCTGTGGCGGGTTTCTTCCGTAGTATGCTTGGCCGGGGAGACGAGCCCTGNGCTGGCGTGTTGGTGCTAGCACTCTGACTGTGAGTCTGCACCACGGTTGTTGCTGCTGGAGCAGCACTGAATGGATTGCTGATCGGGTTGGCTACAATTGCAGCTCCATCTGCCAACACCACTGCTGAAAGAGAAGTGAGGACAAGAGAAACAGGAATTTACTGAAATGCCATCTAAGACACAGACAAAACACTTGGCCCCCTGGTATTAGGTATTCACGATATAAATGCCCCACTTAAGAGGCCAACAGGAGCTAGAGATGTGGCCAGCTGTCTGGCATGTGCCTAGCATAGTTAAGTCTTGGGTTTGATCCCTAGAAAATTCCTGTCCTCAAAAGATAAGAAACAGAAGAAACAGCACAAGGCTCATTTGCCTACAAGGCACATTAGGAAGAGTCACCAAGTCTACCAACACAGATTATAATACCATTTATCTTTTTTTTTTTTTAAATAGATTTAGTTATTTTTACTTTATGTATATAGATGTTTTGCTGGCAGGTATGAATGCTTCAGCATCCCAAGTACTGGTATTATGGGTATGTAGTACTTCTCTCTTATCTTTTTGAAAATACATTAGAAAAACAGCTAATCAATATTACAAGCACAATGAATCATTACATTTTATGTAATGATTATTCTACTAGTATTTTTGTTGTGAACATTAGCAGTATTAAGGTAGCATTAAGATTTTACTACTTTATATACAACTCTGAAGAAATGGAAAACTGAATGAGAGCACTATAAGGTAATTTTGCTCTTTTAACTTTGAGCTTTTTATAGAACTCTTCTGCCTAAGTGCAAATGCAGATTGGGATATTCACACATGCTATTTCTAAGATTTATTTCTATTTTCATTGTAGGTATTTTATGTGTATAGGTGTTTTGCCTGCATGTATGTCTGTGTACTGTGTGTGCACATTGCCTGAGGAGGCCAAGAGATGGGGGTGGGATCCCCTGGAATTGAAGTTACAGAGAGTTATTAGTTGCTCTATAGGTGCTNGGTATCAAACCTGGGTCCTCTGGACACACAAGCAGTGCTCTTAATATCTGAGCCATCTCTTGAGCACCACACATGCTTATTTATTTGAGACAAGGTCTCACTATGTAGCCTGGTTGTCCTGGAACTCAACTCTGTAGATCAGGCTGACCNTGAAGTCACAGAGATCCACCTGCCTCTGCCTCCTGAGTGCTGGGATTAAGGGTGTGCGCCACCTCTCAGGGCTCAGACATATATTTTTAATGTGAAGCTATAGGTAAATTCTAAGCAGTTTATCTTACAAAGATGAAACTAAACACTGGAGAAATTACCTGAGGCCACAAAGCCTGAAAGTGGCAGGGACAAGATTAAAACCCAGGTGCACTTCTTTTCTTCCACGCTGAGAGATAAGTTTATTTAAGTATTTGTTTTACAACTCACTTTTTCCTCTTGTGTGTGCATATACATATATATATAAAACGACAACTTTGACTGGGTTCTCTCTTTCCACAATGTGGGTATTGAGGATNGATCCCAGGGTGGCTGGCTTTGTGATTAGTTCCTGTATCTGCTGAGCCATCCTGTTCTCCCCTTTCCTTAAAGAGTTAAATTTACCTGAGGTTTTTCCTTCAGGCTGTGGCTGCTGATTGCCCATTGTTGCTTGCTGAAGCCCCTGGGTGTTGATTGGGGCTGCTGAGTGGATTCCTTGTGTGCCAATTGGTGCTGGCTGGATCCCTGATGTCCCAATGGGGGCTGGCTGGATTCCCTGTGTACTGATGGGTGCTGGCTGGATCCCCTGGATATGTCGCGCATGCGAAGCATCTACTGTCATCAGCTGCATGGGGTTCAAGTGTACTGTAGATGCTACACCAACGCCAGTCTGAGCTGTGATGGTGGAGTTTGGAGCCTGAGCTGAAACTGGAAATAATGCAGAAGGTCAGCTCTAGTTAAGAGTCTACACACAAAGATAACATTAAAGTGTACAGTTTCTTCATTGTGGAAGGGCTAAATCCTTGTTTCAAGAAACAAAGCACAGGGCTAAGGCATGGATCTGAGCAGCAGAGCACTTTTACCTAGCATGTACAAGGCTCAGGGTTCAATCCTCAGCTGCTACTGTACTTGCTACTTAAACCTACGTACTAGGAATTGTTTCTCTTTTCCNTAAGTACCCATTGGCAGTCTTTCTGCAAATTATCAGGAACATAATGATTAAAATCAAGTTTATAATCCTGTAACATCTATAATCCTAGTTCTCAGGAGGATGAGGCAGGAAGATTGCTGTGAGTTCTAGGTGAGCCTGAGTTACACAGTGAATTCTAGGCCATCCTGGGCTACAGCTTAAGAATCTGTNTCAAAAAAAGAAATTAATCTATCAAATTACGTATTAGCTAGACAATAGTGCTAAAAAAATAAACTTCTGAAGTAACCCATGGGTACCAGGTAAAGAATCTTTGTTTTAACTGATAGAACCACTATCCAAGGCACTTCTAAAATAGATAGTTAGCTAGAGAACAACACGATCCTTCCCCTACAATGCAAATGTAACCTACTAAGTTTATTATAACTCCAAATAAAAGCAAAATTCCTTATTATTTGAGGAAAATAAAAACAAAAGATTATTCTTGGGTGTAAGGATGTATCTCAGTAACAGAGCACCTGTCTAGCAGAGACTGTGTGTTAAGAGTCTTAGCAACACACAACCATATGTGCGCAGGCACAATCTGAAATAAAAACAATTTAAGAAATTATTTTTAACTATGTGTTTCTTTGTGTGGGTATGTGCACACATGTGTGGGTATGTGCACACATGCNTGGGTACTCTTGGAGGCCAGAAGCATTGGATTCCAGTGAGCTGGAGTTATAGGCAGATGTGAGCTGCCTGCCTGATGTGGCTTTGGAAATCAAATTTGGGTCCTCTGTAAGAGCAGTACACACTCTTAACCACTAAGCCATTGCTCCAGCCCGACAAGGAAATTCTTATCAGTTATCAGAATAACCAAGAAAGGGTTCCAAGGATATTAAATATTTTAGAGTGCTTGAAATTTTAAACCAGCACTGTTCAAATAGGAACATAAAATCACACAGTTTTCCAGTAGCCACACTGAAAAAANAAAAAGCAGGGGCTGGAGAGATGGCCCAGTGGTTGAGAGTATACACTGCTCTTGAAGAGAACCTGAGTTTGGTTCCTAGCATCCATTCGATTTGGCTCACAACTACCTGCAACTACAGCTCCAGGGGATCTGACTCTATGCCCTGATTTGGACTCCTTGAGGACCAGCACTCACACATATACATGCCTCCCCACCCCCCAACATACACACCATTAAAAACAAAAATAAAAAATAAGTAAGTAGAAGGCTGGAGAGATGGCAGTTTGGTCTCAGCACCATGTTTGGTGACTCAAAACCATCTGTAACTGCAGCTTTAGAAGCGACAGAGCCAGCTTCTGGCCTCCATGGGCACCTGTGCTCACATATACATAATGTCCACACACGGACACACACAATTAAAGAAACATTAAAAAATACCATCTGAGAATGGCAAAATAAATACACAGTGGTCCATGCCTGCAATCCCAACACACTGGAGGTGGAGGGGGGGAGGAGCAGAACTTCCAGGTCATCTCCTCTATCCTGCATGTCAGCCCCAAATACAGGGGACCCTGTTTCAAAAANAGGGGCCACGAGATGGCTCAGCAGTTAAGGGCACCTGTGGTCATGCTTGTTTACNTAAGTTCTACCCCCAGAACCACATGGTAGAAGGGAAGAACCAACTCCCACAGTTACTCTCTGACCCCAACCCCTACTCTGGGGCCCACGAATACACATGTATGAGTGTCTTGTGGTGGTTAGAGGCCAACTTGTGGGGGTTTTCTCCCACCCTATGTAGATCCTGGGGAGTAAACGCAGGTCATGAAACTTGGCACAGGTACCCTCACCCACTGAGCCATCTCACCTGGCCAAGGTTTTGGTTTTTAAAGGCAGGCTCTTACACATCCCAGGATGGCCTCAAACTTGCTATGTAGTGGAACATGACCTTGAATTTTGATTCCCCATGGCCCCCTTCAGTGCTGGGAATCTTGGCATGGATCACCAAGCACGGTTTATGCTGCTGTCGGTCAAACCCAGAGCCTGACGCATGCTAGGGAAATGCTCTACNAACTGAGCCACATCCTCAGCNCCGACTTTAGTTTTTGGACTGGGTCATGCAAAGTAACCCAGGTAGGCCTAGAAGTTGCTATGTGACCCAGGCTAATCTTGAATTTNCGACCCTCCTCCCTCACTTTCCTGAGTGCTGGCACTCTATCATATGTAATAAAACCCTACACCTGGCTCAGTCTGCACAGAGCTTTCTGAGATCTAGGAAAAAAAGTTACACAAACGCAAAGCTAAGCCTTTCTTTTAGGGCTGGAGAGATGGCTTAGCAGTTAAGATCACTTCCTGCTCTATCAGACTCATGCTGGGCAGCTTTCAAATGCTGGCAACTCAAGCTCCAAGGATCGACACACCTCTGACTTCTCAGAATTGCACAAAGACTTATCTATAAATAAAATAAACCTTACTTACATATGAGACAAGCTTATACTTAAACTATGCTAAAGACTCCACTAAAATATGCTTAGATCTCATAAACACTT
>LZPO01034852.1:938315-950801 GCA_001675575.1 Neotoma lepida
AAAACAAGAAACAAAGGGGTGGGGGTGGGGGAAAGAAGAGCAAATGTCAGAGCAGGACATGTGTAGCTGAGTGGAAGACTAGCAAATACAAAGTTCTGGGTTCAATTCCCAGCACTGCTTAAAAGGCAGGGAAATTTTCTATTTTATACTGGGTGTGGTGGTACAAGTCACTAGTCCCAGCACTCCNAAAGCAGAGGCAGGTGGATCTCTGTGAGTTTGAGGCCAGCCTGGTCTATGNTGACAATTTTAAGGCAGCCAGGAGTGCACAGTGACTGTTTCAATACAAAGAAACAAANACTCCTATCTTGTTTTTAGTTCATGACTTTTTAGTAAAACTACAGTAAAAGTATAAACTGGGATTTAACTGTTTGGCCCGGCATTCCTGCAGTATACTATGGTGCTGAGTGGACATTTAAAATGTCATACAGCCAAGTGCATTCTACAGAGGGCCCAGGAGGCTACTGGCTGGAGTTATTGGCTCTCAGGCCAAATTAGGAGGCAAAGNGATGACAGGCTATGCTGGCAAGAGTCAAGGTGCTCAAAGGGGTTCAGAACCTCAGGTGTTCAGATGCTTTCTACATTTTCATACAAATATTTAGTCCTAACCCTTATNACTGTATCTGTGTGTAAAATTTGAAAAAGGAGACCCACAACGGCATCAATCATTTGCCACTGTCCCTATTCCTATCACCTGAGTACTGATTCACCCCTTTTCCTGACTTTCACAGATGCAATTAAATCACCAAATCCTGCCCATCCTTTAAAAAAATATTTTTTTTTACACTTTCTAATTTTGTTTTTGTGTGTGTGTGCGTGTGCATACATGCACACCTCANGCATGTGCACATCCGAGTGTGGTGTGAGAGGGTAACTTATTCTCTCCTTCAGCATGTAGGTCCAAACTGAACTCAGGTCATCAGGTTTGGCAGCAAGTGTTTTTTAACAGCTGAGCCACCTCCCTGCCCATTTTTCACCTGTACGTTAATGTCTGCCCTTATCCGTGGCTCCTACCGTATACAGCTGCCCACCTCACACTAGAGCTCCTGCTGCTTCTTTCTCCCCCATGAGTGAGCTCTGTGACTTGGGTCTCAGCCTTACCTCCAATGTGCTGAGATCACAGACATGGCCTACCACATCTGCTTTTTGCTTTCTTTTTTAAGACAGGGTCTCTCTATGTAGGTCTGGCTAGCCTGGATCTCACAGAGATCTGCCTGCCTTTGTTTCTCAAGAGCTGAAATTAAAGGCATGCACCACCACACAAGGTCACACCTGCTTTTTAAAGACCATCTAATTCACAAATATTACCTTTTCTGACCCCTGAAAATACTAGAATTTCCACCTTTTCTAGGTAACTAAGCTAGATGCATCTTAAGATTAGTTGATCACATTTGCAGTCTTTACTATCTACAAGATCAGGTTCACACTCTGCATCTTAGAGTCCTTAATTTAGAAACACCACTAAATCTTCTCCTTTTCTTTTTCTTACATTTCCTTTGAGATTTGAAAACAACTTTTATTTTATGTGTATGGGTGTCTTGCTTGCATGAATGTCTGTGCACTACAGGGCATGTGGAGGTCAGAAGAGGGCATTGGATCCCCTGGAACTGGAGTTACAGATGGTTGTTAGCCACCATGTGGGTACTGAGAATAGACCTGGATCCTCTGGAAGAGCAGTTAGTGCTCTTAACTGCTGAGCCGTCTCTTCTGCACCTGCATCTCCTTCTGATACAGAATAATTCTATTAGTACCAAGACTACAGAATTCCTTAAATAAAAGTTGGAATTAAAGAGGTTCAAGTGTGGCTTAGCTATTAGTGCGCTTGCCTGGCATGCAAGAGGCCTTGGGTTTGATTCTCAATATGAAGTGTGTGTGTGTGTGTGTGTGTGTGGGGATACTACCAGAGATGCATTTAGTAGTTGAACTGACTGAAAAGGCATATATTTATTTATGTGCATAAAAGGTACATAAAAATTTTAGGTGTTCACACAGCTCTTTCCAAATTACAATCCTCCTCCATTATAGCTAGCCTTCACTAAACACTATCTATAGCCACAACTGTCCTCCTTGCTACTGTGCATGTCCCCTCTTCCCTTTTCTAGCACCAGCTTGTCTCACTCGATACTTCCAATCAACTCTTATCATCCCTTTTATCAAGTTCAACTCTTATGTCAAGTTCTATGCTTGCACTGCTCAAAGGGCATCCTCCAAACTCTTCAAGCCTTGAAAACTCAATTGAGAGCAGTAACTCAGCTATGGNGTTATGGACTCTCTCAGTGTCTGGCAGAGTGCACAGCTATGGTAAGGCACTGCAGNCATGCTGGCCACGTGCCCCTGACCCCAACATGCCTGGATTGGCTGGTGAATGAGGTGCTGTACTGCTGGCTGGGCCGTAGCAGCATTTGGCAGCTGTGAAGTTGGCCTCAAGACTGTGGTTACTTTAGAGCTGGACATCACAGCAGCAGCAGCTGCACCTGAAAAGAAAAAAAANTGTCAGTATAGCCTACAGACATTACTTAATAAAGCCAATTATATCCCATAGGAAAGGCATCTAAAACCTGGACAGCATGTGGATTTTCAGCTCCAGTAAACTATGTACACTTCTTATTTTATCACAAAGAAAAGAAGGAAAATATGTATTCAAAGGTTGAGCTGTATTTTAAATTGCAATTAGGAAGGACACGATTAACAATCTTGTTTGGTGCCATAAGGTATGGTGCCACTGCCTAGATTGTGATTAAGTCTTAAACATTTTAGTCACTAGTAATACATCACCTCCTCATGCTGCNGTTGTACCCTTAGTGCAGACATCAACACTGTAAAAAGGCATTTCCATTAAGGTAGCTTTGAGTCCAAAGACCTAAGAGTNAGTGAGTGACATGCTGGGAATTGCTGGGTTAAGCTAGGACTGAGTAAACCTGGTTTTGTTAGCTTGGTTTTCTTCAACAACCTCCAACTGTTTTATTTTCTAATAGAAGGTCAAAATGCCTTAAATTTATTACAACTTACTTTAACGTACTTGTAAGAATAANTCAATCTTGTTACAATGAATATTAANAAATTTAATAAACATTTTCAGTAAACTTAAAAAANCATTAGAAGCCAGGTGTGGGTTCAAACCTGTAATCACAGTAATTGGAAGGTATAGATAGGANGATTACTGTGAGTTTGAGGCCAGCATGCTACCAAGTTCCAAGCCCAACAGGGCTACACAGCAAGACCCTGTCACAAACACAACACAACANAACATAAAAAGCCAGGAGCGGTGGTATGTATCTGCAGTCAGCATTTAGGAGGAAGTCTTAGGAGGATCACAAGTTTGAGACCAACCAGGGTTACTTAGGAAGACTGTCTCAAAATGACAACAANAATTTCTTTTCCTTTAGATTTACACNCACAGACTTATTTTAGGAAACACACAACAGATCAATTAAGATCTGTACTGTTTAAGGCTTATCTCNATTGCTCTGTAACTTTAGGATGGCTGTGTGCACATTCTGTCACCCGTCTTTTATCAAATGTGCATCTGCTATAGTATTTCCAGAACTTGAGCCAAATGTGTGTTTGTTACCTCGAGGTAAGTGGGAAGCTCCAATGTGAAGAGGGGGCCCAGGAGCATTGCTTCGGATGATGGACATCTGAACATTTGTAGTCATAATGTGATGCAGGTTACTGGGATGTCCCTGGAAGAAACAGGACAGAATACAATTTTCACAAGGGTGGTCTTAGCCATTATCTACAGAAATCAGTTTCCTTCAAATTGGGTCACGGTGTTCCCTAAAATGTTTTTCTCCCCTTTTTGCTGTTTTGGGGATTTCCAGGGCAGAAGCATATATGATTCAGGGCGTATACTGANCTACACTCTAGAAGTAGGTCATTCCTTTTGGATAGTGAGTACAGTCTACAGCTATTCCACCCTGAGCATAACCAATCTCAACCCCATGAGACAGGGGCTCTGAGAGCACTTACCTGCTACCTTTTCATCTACTGTATTATAATAATGACCCNACNAACAGGNATGTTAGAAGTGAGTATACTTCAGCAGGCCCAACTAGTTACTAGACCCCAGGACTAGGTCAGCTTTCTGACTGTCTACTTGGAACTACTCATCTCTGCAACATCACTCTTTCATACTTGTTTTCTTTTCCCCCGGTCATGGGCTGATTTACCTCCTACTCTATTTTTTTGGGGGGTGGGTGCAGTGGACAGGGTCTCACTAGGTAGCTCTGGCTGTCCTGGAACTCGCTCTGTAGACCAGGCTGGCCTTGAACTCACAGAGATCTACTTGCCTCTGTCTCCCAAGTGCTGGGATTAAAGGTGTGTGCCACTATGCCCATCTTTCTATTTTTATTTATTTACTTATGTATATCTTTACATCCATTATTCTTTATGCTATTGAAGATTTCTAAATACACNTCAGTTAGGAGCCAACAGATAGTGCCTTTAAGTTTTCAGCTCATCCCTTAAGTAGTCCAGCATACTGATATGANTACAACTCAGGTGACATTCCTAGATTTCTGAGATTACTTAGTAAGATGTTAAACTGAAAACAATGTAGGGCATCTTTTTGNAATAGTAACCTTCTTGAAAACACAAAGAAAAGAATTTTGAGATTTAGTTTCTACACAGATAAGTGTTATAATTTAAAGTATTTAGTAAGTCAACTATACATAATGGAATGCAATTAAAATTTCGAGTTAAAACAAGGCTCTGCAACATAAATGCTCACAATTAGAAGGCTACCTGAGGGAACCTGCCAGCCCCAGATACACATCTACTATCCTCCAAGAAAACCTCGGACTCCCAAGAATACNGCTGGGAGGTGTTCTCACTGTTCAGTACTGTTCCCTTCTAATCAAGCACATGGGGACCACACCTCCTCTAGGGCATGGACTCCTCAATACTTACTTGTGATTTTACAATGAAGGTAGTACCCAGCATAGTATATGCTCAGCAGATATAGCCTACATACTAAGCAGCCTGGGTTTTACTCCTCCTTTTGAGTTCAATGCTCCTATTTCTCTGTGGGTATCAGAAACCATTTAATTATTTAGGGCAGTGCCTAATGTATCCCTAGAGTTACATACATCATGATTAATAGTTGGGACTGCAGTTAGAAAACTAACAAATCAGGAAGAGAAAATAACCTGTTGTCCACTGATTGTTGCCACAGGAATGGCTGAAGCTTGAGGGATGCTGTTCTCCATAGTGACAGTAACCTGTCCTGGAACTTTCGGAGGAAGTGGCATGGTAGAAGGGGGAGCAGGAGCAATGGGGCGGCTGGGCATGGTGGGCTTCGGGGGTGGCTACAAACAGAAAACCACAGGAGACATGTCAATAGCTTTGTTCTTGTGACACATTTTACTTTAAAAGCACACAAATCCGATCTGGAGAATGGCACACAAGAGGAGACCTGTCAGCATCATAGCTTTTCTGCAGAACTAATGGCATTTTTATATACAGAGGAAGAAATGCACAAACAAGACTAAACAGCTTACTCAGAGCCACACATCATGTACAAAGTAGAACTGGGTTTAAAGCCCAGATATGTACTGCTCACACTATATGCCTTGTCTTCTATACAATCCTGCTCTCAGTTTGGGCAGAAGCAAACAGAACTCCCAGAATTAAAACATTAACTTAAGTAACACACAGAGCAACATGCTCAGATACCTCCAAATCAACCACTTACTAAAGCAAATCATGGAAAAGAGCGCCAAGATAAAACTCAGCAGGTGTGTAAGTTGAAAAATTATCAACATCAAATTATGTAACAGAGTTAAGATATGGTAGAAGAAACCTGCAATCCCAGCAACTGGGAGGCAGACTCAAGATGACTTGTCAGAAATTTTAGGCTAGCGTGGTCTACAAGGGGAGNTTCAGGTTGGCCTGGACTATAGTATAATACCATGTTTCAAAANAACAATCCCATANAAATACAACAACAATGGCTAAGAAAAGGTCCTGTGAATCTAACTGCCCAGCACAGTCTAATCAGTGCAGCATAGCAAAGCCCCAAATTACAGGGGAGACTGGATGAACAGCCAAAAAAGAAAAGTTGAAGGAGCACCCAAGGACACAAGCTAAGATTCTGTTAGCTCTGCTCCTAGTGCCAGACGCCTTCAGCTGTGGTTCAGTGTGAACCTTGAAACTGTTACCTTCATAAGTCCTTCCGAAGAAAAGAGTGGTACTGCTGGTGTCAGGTGTGCTGGCGGGGCCGTCACTGCAACGGGAGTGGCTGAGGCGACGGCATGGTGTGCAGGCAGCATCTGTACCTGCGGATAGGGCCTGACCACAACTGGCTCCTGCTTCTCTTCCCGGGGTGCCAGGGAGCTGCTAGCGCCCACATGCTCCCTGGCACCAACATCAGCATCTCGGCCAGATTCATCATTAACTAGTGAAGATGTTAAGATGGAAAAGGTATTGTTACAATTTTCTAAGGTTAATCAATCTAACAGAGTAGCCCTTGCTGTTGAGGACTGAAATAGTGACTAATTTCTTGTGATGCTTTTTCTCTATGGAGAAGGAGCTTACTACTGCAGTCCAGACAGGCCTCTAATTTGTGATTCTCTTGTCCTAGCCTATGGAGTGCTGGGGTTACATGTATATGCCATTATCAANTCTCTTGTAAGAATTTCTACCCTTTTGGCTTTTTAGAGTTTTGTTATATAGTCCTGGCTGACCTGGAGCTCATTATGTACAGCCAGCTAACCCCATACTTGCAGCAAATCCTTCTGCCTCTGCCTTCCAACTGCTGGGATTATAAGCGTGCCCCATGTCTAAGACATGTAAGGCTTGCTCTCTTCCTTCCTTCCTCCCTCCCTTCCTTCCTTCCTTCCTTCCTTCCTTCCCTCTTTTCCTCCCTCCCTCCCTTCCTTCCTTCCTCTTTAATGAGTGTTTGTCTACATGTACTACACGTGCCTGGTGCCTGTGGAAGCCAGAAGAGGGCATCCTATTATGGAACTGGAGTTAAAGATGGTTGTGAGCCATCACGTGGTGCTGGGAACCAAACCCAGGAACTTGCAGAAGCAGCAAGTACACTTAACAGCTGAGCCATCTCTCCAGCCCCTTGTAAGGCTTGTTCTGAGGGACAGTGGCGTCAAGAGTCAGAACTGTGGGATGTAAGATTTCCTCTGAATATGAACACAGGGTCCTGACAGACAATGAAAATAAGCTGAAGAGACAGCTCAGCAGAAAAACACACCTCCTGCCAAGCCTGACCTCCTAAGTTTGATCTCTAGAACCTACGTAGTGGAAGGAGAGAGGCAACACCTGACTTGCACACATGCATGCACACAGACACACAAACAAAATTAAAACAAAAAACCCTCAAATACTTGAAAGTATATTATAGGGTATTATAACTTTATGTAAAATGACTTGCTTGCTCGGAGATAATCTCTAATTTTGCAGCCCAGATTGGCCTCTACCTTGTGATTCTCCTGTCTCAGCCTAAGTGTNNAGATTACAATTATGCACCACCATGCCNGGCAAAATTTTTAAAAACTTGGCATTAAAAAGATTATGTTTAATCTTCCATCTACAAGAGTGCCCTGCCTGCAAGATATGCTGTTNCAATAGTGGCACAAAGCCTGTGGGAATCACCAACCACTATCTGATTTGAGTTAAAGCCNGACACTGCTTGGGTGGCCAAGAACCTGAGACTAGATAGGCCATGGTCCCAGGGGAAGACNAAATACTACTGTTCTGCTAAAGGAACACAGCAATAAAAATGACTTCTAATGACATTCTCTTATACTCATAAATCAGTGCCTTCTCAGGTATCATCAGAGAAGCTTCCTCCTGCAGTAGATGGGAACAAATAGAGACCCATGGCCAAACAATATGTAGAATGAGAGACCATGGAGCACTCAGTCCTAAATGGGGTNAATCCATCAAATTCCTCCCCTCAGGGCTCAGGGAACCCTGCAAGAGCCACAGGGGATGGAGGACATCAAGGAATCAAGGCCTTCTAGTCTAACAGGGCTGGTGCACACATGAACTCACAGTGTGGCACCATGCACAGGGCCTGCATGGGTCTGCGCCAGATGAAGTCCTACAGNTGAAAGTAGACACATGCCCCCAATCCCTAACCCAGAAGCTATTTCCAATTGATAGCCACTTGCAGAATTCAATGGCCTCTTTAGAGGTTCTTTGTCTTATAAAATTAAGTCAGGGCTCTGCCCCCCATTACTTTACAGGTCCTTTGTGTGCATATACATTATGTCATTAGGTTCTAGATTTTTAGGGGATTCCTGTGTGTGAGAACTTGTGTCTCCACATCTATGTGCATTTCTTGTGTTTTTTCTTTGGCTCCTTTTCCTATTTGGTTGTTCAGTCATCTTNCGATTTGGTTTTGATTTATCTTATCTTATCTTATTTTATTTTATTATTATTCCTCAGATGTCTGTTTGTTTCCTAAGCAGAGACAGGAATGGTGTGGATCCGGATGGGAGGGGAGGTGGGGTGTAACTGGGAGGAGTAGGGGGAGGAAATTGGAATCAGAAGAGTGTATTAAAAACATGTATTTTCAATAAAAGGGAAACAAAACCTGTGAACTCTTAAGAATACTGGTATTGANAAACATGAATATTTTNCTACAAAAGCCTGTTAAATCTGTTTTTAAAAAAATCCTCTATTAAATATAAATTTATTATTAATGAGATTGATAAATTCAATATTAAACATCAAAGATAAACTTGATTTGTTAAAAAAAGATATGCTTAAGTCAGGGTTGTGTAGTAATTTCCTCTAAACAACCTTTCCACCTTCAAAAAGAAGCTCTTAAGACACAGGACGTTCTGAAGGGAGGTGAAACACTCCACCTGCGTCTCATCACACTCAGGAAGTACACAACTCAAATGCTTCAGGAAGTCCCTCAAACTGACAAGATTCACCTTGCCCCTCCTCCTCAAGCACATAGGAGCTTCAAGGACTGCTGAGAGGCACTCAGTAGCTAAGCAGCCTGAAACAGGCAGAGAAGCCAGGCTGCCTGTGAAGGACACTCTCCAGCCTGTTGAATTGCTGGTAGGTTTGTGCAGTATGCTCCATTTTCAAGCTTTTGTGAGCTTGTCATCCATGCTGAGGTGGGCTTTGGTGATACAGCTGTCTTTGAGTCATTTCTGCTCCTCTAAGTAACTTCTCACCCAAATTTCTATAATTAACCCCAATAAAACTCATTGGTTCACTGGGCATTGGTGGTGCACACCTTTAATCCCAGCACTGAGACCAGCCTGGTCTAGAGAGAGTGTTCCAGGACAGCCAAGGCTACGCAGAAAAACCTTGCCTCGAAAAACCAAAAAAAACCCACAAAAATAACAACAACAACAACAAAACAACAAACCAACCAACCAAACAAAAACCAAAACAAAAACCAAATAAAAGCTCATTGGTACAAGGTGGACTTTGGTGGTATCTTATTTTGGTCTTCCAATGACTCCCTATGTGTGGTGAGTAGATGTTCATTCATGTCTCCCCAGGANCAATGTCACAAACGGAACTCATCCAACATACCAACACCCAGTTAAAAGTCAAAACACCATTGGCCCCAGAAACCCTCCATTCAGCTCTATGCAAGTTATCATCCTTCCCAAGATATCCACTCTTCTACTTTCTAACCTTAGCTTAGTGCCACTTTGAGCTTTACATGGACAAACTGAGAGATAGCTCAGCGGGAAAACACACCTGCCAAGCCTACTTTCTTGCTTCTTTCTCTTACAGATATGACTGATGCATATTACTGCACACAGTCAGAAAATTTTCATTCTCAGCGTGTCACACAGTGTGCCAGCCTATTATTCACTAGGCGAATAAGCTACCAGGGATCTATNTTAACTGCTAAGAGNCATTTAGGATTGTTTTCAAGCTTTGCTATTATAAATGCTAGTTGCTAAGGATATTCTACTGGCTATAAACCTACTACTGCCATGTAATAAATAATTATAATATATGGCAGCTTTGGGGGGTGCATGGTATATGCAGGTGCACTCATCTGTTTTGGGCCCTCTGGAGGCCAAAGGTTGACAGTGGGTGTCTTCCTCTACTTCTCTTCCTGCTTATGTTTTGAGAAAGGTAGAGCTCACCACTTTGGCTAGAGCCCCTGGGATCTGACTGTCTCTGTGCCCCCAAAACTGGAGTTCCAGGCATGTGTATCCACATACCCATCNTTTGACATGGGNGTGGGGAATCTAAACTCAGGTCATGCTTGCACACCAAACACTCTACACCAAGTCATCTCCTTAGCCCCAACTTACTACATCATTTGTAAAATGTTAGGTGGGATTCTACTGCAGGTTTTACAACTACTATATTACTTATGCTTATTTTAGGCTATTCCAAAAGCCCTAATAAATTCTTCATGAAATTGCTTGAGAAAGCACAAGAGCTAGATGAAATGGTTTTTGCTTATTTTCTTTTTTGAAGGTTTTAAAAATTATTTTAAAATTATGTATATATGTGTGTCTGTGTGTACATTCATTTTGAGTGCAGGTGCCCTCCGAATCCTGAAGAGAGTGTCAGATTCCTTGGAGCTGGAAATTAGTTACAAGCAATTGTGAGTTACCTGATGTAAACGCTGGGAACTCAACTTAGGTCCTCTACAAAAGTTAAGTACCCTTAACAGCCGAGTCATCTCTCCAGCTGCAAGTGTAATTTCTATTTTACACATAACTGACTTGATTCTCCAGAGCACTCAGAAATTTTACATTTGGGATTTATATAATCATTTGACTGAGTTACAACTTATACACAATAGTGCACTGGTTCTCAACATGTGGGTCGAGACCCCTTTGGAAAACAGACATTTACATTACGATTCGTAAGAATAGCAAAATTAGTTATGAAGTAACAACAAAAATAATTTTATGGTTGGGGGTCACCACAACATGAGGAACTGTATTAAAGNGTCGCAGCATTAGGAAGGTTGAGAACCACTGCAATAATGTCTACTTGAAGAGAATTCAGTGACTTTTTATAGAAACTTTATCAACACTCTTGCGAGCAGAATGACGATGTAAAATGTTAACATTTTACTGTCTGAAAGACTGTCAAGGCACTTTCCAAAGCAGCTGTACCATTCTATGTTTCTGCCAGCAGCATCTGTGGGTTCTAGGCACTCTTCATCCTCACAAATCCTTGATACACTTACAGCCATTCTAGTGGGTGGAGAGTACACATCTCATTAGGGCTTGAATTGGGATTGCCACAATGACCAGCAATGCTCAACAGTTTTGTTTTTTAATGACCATTTGTCTTCTTTAGTGAAGCATATGTGCATCTCTTATCAATCAGCTTTACTGAGATATAACCTACCATAACTCAATCACTACACAGAACCCTGCCCATCACTGTTAACTAGTTCGCTCCTGCTCCTCTGCTATCAAGTCCNTCTCTCCTGCTCCCTANTCCCTGGACATTACTGACATGATGTGGAATCATGTCCAGGATTCCACACACAGAATCATACAATGTGTGGTTCCNTGAGTCTGGCTTCTTTTCCTTAGCATACTACCACAGGGAAATTCACCCATGCTCTTGTGTGCACGTGTACTCATGGCGGGCTTTGGTATTGTGTAAGAGCAGTCCATTAAGCAGATAAAGCACAATTTGCTTATCTAGTCACCATTTGATACACCTTTGAATTTTCCCAGTTTTTGGCTATTAGGAACAAAAATTCTATAAACATCTGAGTATAAATCTTTGAATAAGCATACACTTTCACTTAACTTAGTTAAATATTGAAGGACTAGGACTGGTCAGTTGTAAGTTAGCACATGTTTAATTTTTTAAGATTCTGCCAACTGTTTTCCAAAGTGGCCTGACCATTTTGTATCCCTCACCCCCGCCCCATGCCAACACTAAGAGTTCTACTGCCTCAGTCATACCAATTCACAGCATTCNGTCACTCCAACTTTAGCTATTCCAGCGGACAGCTGCTAGTTTACTGTGGATGAGAAATGATATGCATATTTTCATGTACTTCTTGGGCACACATCATTATTGTTGGGTATCTATTAAGTAGACAATAAATTTTTTTTCTTACACTTAAAAAAATTAGGCCCTTTATCTTTTTATTATTCAGTTATAGGAGTTCTTTCTACATTCAGGATATGAGTCATTATAGAGACATTATTTAAAAATACCTTTATACCATTTGTTTGGGGCATCCCACTTGATATTGTTAGTGATGTCTTTTGAAATGAAGTTATTTTTAATTTACGTCAACTGTTTGTTACACTTCGTATTATTTTGTGACCTAAGAAATTTTTGCTCACTGAAAAGTCGTAAACTGTTTCTCTTATGTTTTCCTTTAGAAATTAAAAAGTTTACANTTAGATCCATGGTTTAAATTAAATTAATTTTTATGTAAGAGGAAAGTAATGGTCAAGGTCTATTTTTCCCTATATTTTGCTATTTTGAGGCTAGCAAGATAACTCTGAGGGTAAAAGCACTTGCCATGTAAGTCTGATGCCCTGAGTTTGAGTTCCAGAT
>LZPO01034852.1:988340-1008431 GCA_001675575.1 Neotoma lepida
TGTGTGTGTTTGTGTGTGTGTGTGTTTGTGTGTGTGTGAGTGTGTGTGTGTAGACTAATTCCATAGGTTGGTTTCTGTGATGAGTGAAACAAGAGAAAGGCTGCTGAGGTGTCTCTGTGTCCCTCTGCTGTATCCCTCTGCAATCCCTCTGCTCTATCCCAGCGAACAAGTGAACAGTCAGTAGCTCCGTTTTAGTTTTCTCTTTGTGGAGAGTCCCACAGTGGCTGCACTTAAGGAGAGTTCTTTTTCCTCACATAGTCACCTGCATTTGTTTTTGTCTGTTTTCTTGGTGATAGCGGTTCTAATAGGGTCGAGATGGAATCTCAGTATGGTTTTGATTTACATTTCTCTGCTATATAATGGTATTGAATCTTTTTCTTGAATATTTTTAGCTATTAGTAGTATTTACTTTGCCTGCTTACTGCTTAGATTACTGGGGGTTTTAATCTTCTTAGTTCTGTATATATTCTGGATAGTTAGTTCTTTGTTTACTTTGCTGACCAGGAACTTTTTAATTCATACTGTCCCATTTGCCAATACTGTTCCTGAGTTATTAGGGTCCTTTTCAGAAAGCCCTTGCCTACACCAGGATTTTAAAGTGTGCTTCCTATGTGTTCCTTGGCTAGAACAACATTTTAAATCTTATTAAGGTGTTTCTGATTTGTATTTGGAGAAAAGTTGAAAACACACACTCTGAGGATGTTCTTCTTTTTCTTTTTTAAAAACAGCAACAACCCCCCCCCCCAGTTCACTTTGTTAATTTACAAGTACACATTTGGTCTGAGAATATAGTTTGAGTGGTTGAGCATATAATTGGCCCTAGCTTCAAGTATCAATACTGCAAGGGAAAGATGTATGTCCCAAGTATGAAAGTAATAGTTCATATGAAAGTAATAGTTAGACAGGGTATTTTAAAAAAGGAAAGAAAAATGATGCTCTGTGATAAAAAGAAAAGTACTAAGTAGGTTGCAAATCCATCATGTAAGAATTTTCCTTCATGACAGCTGTTTTCTTTATGTAACACACAAAATGTTATTTACAAAGGTGATATGTACTCATAGATCAGGGTTTCACATAACTACCCTTTGTACTTCTTCACCAAGGATACTATTAAATTAAGATTGTCTTTCCTTCCTGTGAGTGTCTAAGGTGAAGAATATAATAAAAAAATACAATTGATGCTACTGCCTCAGTTCATGGTAAAGAATCAGCAGCGTTATTCACCCTTGTTTTTATACTCATAGCATGTTAACAATACATGAAAAAGGCAAATGGTGCTTGAGTAAAACTAAGAAAATATTTTGAACTTGTCAGGCTTCTGGTAAGATAACGGAGCTCCCAACAGTTATTGGCCTGCATCATAGCAGGTCCTATCATGTAAGTTCAAATCTTTGCAAAATAATTTTCTCAGATAACATTCAGACAATATAAATCAGTACAAATTAATCTGTTTATACTTGTCACTGAGAAATAAGAATGCATAGAGAAAAAGTTGTAGATGCCCCAGAACAGTAAAATTGATTTGTATATATTTAAATTGTGATGATACTACATCATGGTCCAGTATACATCATTGTGACANGTTTGACTGATTTATGATTTGTCCATTGATTGTAAGCTATAGTAAAAAAAAATGCTTGGCCAAAATTAGTATGAGATGTAATTCCAGAGCTTAAAATCTTCACTTGTCACACAGCAAGATCCTCTCTATAGTCTTCATTCACGGTATGTTATGTTCTAGTCTGCATATTGCGTTTATATCACCATATACATAACATGAATGGTTTATTTGAGGTGCTTCNTATTTGACTTTAGAACTTAACTGTTGTTGATGCTGAACTTTAGATTTTCATGGCCTTATTATTTCATGACAAAACAGAAAAGATATTATGTATTTTTACAGGTTAATTACCATGCTCGGCATTACCATCTCACTCCATTTACAATTATCAACATTATGTACAGCTTCAACAAAACTCAGGTGAGAATCTATTCTACTGAAGCTGTTATTTAAACTTGATAAGCACTGAAGTAAGAATTCTCCTTTGAGCCGGGTGGTGGTGGCACGTGTCTCTAATCCCAGCACTGGGAGGCAAAGGCAGGCACATCTCTGAGTTCAAGGCCAGCCTCATCTATAGAGTGAGTTCCAGGATAGCCAGGGCACTCTGAGAAACCCTGCCTTGGGGAAAAAAAAGGAATTCTCCTTTGAGTTTTCCAGAATTTTAACTTAAAATTGNAAAGAACTGCTAAGTTCAAGAATTTAGCAGCAGGTAAGGTAATGTCTATACAATCAAGAGGGTTTCAGTTTAGTCATAGAGACAGAAATGTCAGCAGATTGTGGTGCAGTATGAGAATGATAAAGTACTAATTCTGTAGATGAGAGGTGCATCATCAAAACTGATAGACTCATGTGTTTTCTCATTGCTGTGACAAAATGCCTGACAGAAACATCTAAGGAAGGAGGGGTTATTTTGACTCAACATTTAAAACAATGTCATCTGTCCTGACTGATGACATGGAGGCCTGAGCTCAAGATAGCTGACCACATACAGTCCATAGTCTGGAAGCAGAGAAACCATAAATGCTGGCACTTAGCTTTTTGGCCTTCCTTTAGCTCTTGATGGTAAAGACAGGATGCTGCCAATCTTATGGGTGGGTCTTCCTCCTCAGTTTAACATTTCTAATGTTTACAGTGAAGATTGACTACCACAGCGGGGATTGATCATAGGGTATGACGTGGGAAAGCTGTTGCGAAAGAGACATTGATTTGCATATTTGTATATTGACTTGTCAGGAAGTCTGCTTCTTAATNCTGAGGGTAAAGGTTTCATGTGTTGATGTTCAAAGGCAAAAGGAAAAGAGAGGTTATAATTTTGGGGACTAGGTATTATGTAGTAAATAGTACCTTGTAGCAGTAGGTTGAGGGTAAGACAAAAGAGCCATAAAGGGCCTTCTATGGTTTGCACACTTTATCCTAAAAACTACAAGAGAACCATTGAAGGTGTTTTAGAGTAACAAGAGCATTGCGAACCAATGGATTGTTTGCATCAAAATTTAAAATTTGTGTATTCGACTTCTAAGAACTTTTCTACATAAATGTTTTTGTACCTGTGTAAAAATGTGTATCAAGAATATCATATTGTGGTATTGCACATAATAATGAGCCAAGAAATTATAATATCTAGCAAGAGGATATCACTAAAATAATGATGATACATTTATGTGGTAAAACACCAGGTGGCCTTTACAAATACGATGCTACCTTTGTGTGTACTGATTTGGAAGGATCTCTGGGTTGTTTTTTATGGTTCCAGATACATTTGTTAAAAATGAACAAACCAAAAAATTGTACATCTTTGCATGCACACAGATTCTGTTACATACTGAGCTGTATCTGGAGAATGGAAGATAAAAGCCTCTGCTAAGGGACTAGGATGAAAAAGANACACCTTCTCCTGATACTGTATTGCTGCTTCTAATTTTACAGTATTGATATTTTATTTTCTCATTCACTAATAACATAGATAAATAATGGTAGTAATAACGCCGCTGCTGTTATTGTAGCAGAAACCGTGAACTCTTGTAGTGTTAGATGTATGTAAGTAATAACGTAAGGATGGAGAAAAGAACATAGATTTATCAGAGGCTGAGATAACTTATAGACCTTTGCTTGATTAGANAGGAAGAATGAGAAATACATNACTTGGACACAAGTTTCATGAAGCAGCTGTTAAGGGAAATAGGAACTAGAACAGAGAAGGAGAAGAAATGGTGCTAATGGGTGTGATTGAATGAAGTTGGGGACATAGAGAATTTGAGATCCCTGTAGATCATAGACTAGTAGGGAATTGAATATAGAAGTCATTTTGGAGTACTTAATTCAATGGAGTATTCCTCTTGGTCTAAGCTTGGCTACCATGAAACATTAACAATTGAGGCTACCGTAGTGGCACAGGCTTATGATCCTGGGACTTTGGAGGTTGAGGAAGGAGGCTCAAGAGTTCAAGGAAAGTCTCAGCTACTGCATAAGAATTTGAGNCCATCCTGGATAACCCAATAACCTGGATAACATAACGTGAGAGTGTGCCTCAATGGAACAGGAACCAAGTGGTAGAAATCTACCACTGTTAGATTTAGTTACAGTTCTGTAAGATTTATATTAGAGTTAATACCTTATTAGGAAATATCAGCAAACCTTCAATGATAAGTTTCTTTAAGAAGTTTAATGTATTATATTTAGGCATTAACAGAACTATGTTTGTTTTGATTTTAGGGACCAAGAGCCCTATGGAAAGGAATGGGAAGCACATTTATTGTCCAGGGAGTCACACTTGGAGCAGAAGGCATAATTAGTGAATTTACACCTTTGCCGAGGTACACATGTGGCCTTTTTTTCCATATTAGTGTTATATTAAATTTTTATCAAGTATGGAAGCCAATATCTTGAATCTGAAGACTTGTCTGAAATGGCACAGAGGAGGAGGACAGTAGCTCCTCTATTAGTCACACCTTTCCACGTGATGTGTGACAGGGACTTCCGTATCCTAGTGTCTGTTGAAATGTGCCTTTTATTCCTACTCCTGGGTGCCAGCAACTGCCAGCTAAGTGACAAGCAGGAGGATGTGAACAACCTCCTTAAGTAGCTCATTTGATTATTGTGCATTGTGTGATTTGTGCTGTAATTAAACAAACCCCTTTCAGATACCAGAGATACATACCTGGAGTTACTGGCACATATTTAAAAAAATAACTGAGAATTGAGATAGAGTCTGAATTATGAGTAAGAACTGACTGGGCAGGAAAGGAGCTCCTTCCAAGAAGAGGTGACAGCCTACCTGGNCTCATGGAATTAGACAGTCAGTGACAAGAAGCAGCTTGTGCTTGGGAATGACAAGAAGCCAAGATGCTAAAGTATGGGCATGTCTTTTTAAACGTGTTTTTTATTTATTCTTTGATAATTTTGTATGTGTATGTAAGTATCTAGGTCATATCCAGCTCAAACCCTCTCCTTCCCTCCATGATTGTGTCTTTGTAATGGCTTATTCTCTGCAGGCCTGCACTCAGACATTTTATCTGTTTCCTGATGAGTTTTGATCAAGGGTATTCCTAAGAGGTAGTGTGAAAGTATTGCTTCAGCCTGGCTTGTAGAAAGCCAATGTATTAGTCTTAACCACACTGGGGCCGTTCTGAGTTATGGAACAGAACACAAAGTGCTGAGTTAGGAAGACATGCTAGGTGTAATCGATGGCAGCTGCTGTTAGGTTGGAAGTGGGAGTCTCAAGAAGTGAGTTGTCAGCAGTGGCTGAGTTGTTTTTAAATGGGAATGCTAACCAAGGTGGAGAATCCAGTAAGAATAAGTTAGAAAGGAGATAAAGAATTAACTTTCTTCTTCTTCTTCTTTCTTCTTCTTCCTCCTCCTCCTCCTCCTCCTTCTCCTCCTTCTCCTTCTTCCTCTTCTTCTTCTTCTTCTCCTCCTCTTCCTCCTTCTTCTTCCTTCTTCTTTCTTCCTTCTTCCTTCTTCCTCCTCCTCCCCCTCCTCCTCCTCCTCCTTCTTCTTTTTTTAAGATTTATTTATTTATTACATATACAGTATTCTACCTGCATGTATACGTGCAGGCCAGAAGAGAGCACCTGATCTCATTATAGATAGATGGTTGTGAGCCACCATGTGGTTGCTGGGAATTGAACTCAGGACCTCCCGAAGAGCAGCCAGTGCTCTTAACCTCTGAGCCATCTCTCCAGCCCCAGGAATTTAACTTTCAATAAATGGAGTTTGAAATTTTTGTCAGACCTGTAGGAGTTGTTTTAGTTACTTTTATATTACTATGAAGAGACAGCATGACCAAGGCAACTTAGAAAGCATTTAGTTTGGGACTCATAGCTCCAGAGGGTAGTAGGGTCTATGACCATCATGGCAAAAAAATTGCCTGAGTCAGGCAGACACAGTGCTGTAGCTATAGCTGAGAGCTTACATCTGATGCACAGGTTTGCAGCAGAGAGAGAGAGAGAGAGAGAGAGAGAGACAGAGAGAGAGAGACAGAGAGAGAGACAGAGAGAGAGAGAGACAGAGAGAGAGAGGGAGAGAGAGAAGAGAAGAGAAGAGAGAAGAGAGGAGAGAGAGATATCAAGCTAACTGGAAATGGTAAGGGCTTTTGAAACCTCAAAACCCACTCCCTGTGACACACCTTCCAAAAGTCCACACCTCCTGACCCTCAAGTATTTCAACCTGTGGGGGCCATTCTCATTCAAATGACCATAGTGAGACATGACTAAAAGGTGGTTGGAACTGTGATCAGGATGCTACAGAAATGATTTAAGTATAGGCATAGCTTTGAGTATTGTGGCATAAAATATTATTCAGTGAAACTCAGCTAATGGAGAATTGTAGACCACAAGTTATGAAATGTGACAAGGAAAGAGTCTTGAACAACTTGTATGTCTACAGATCTGTGCCATATGTGGGATTGTGGGCATGGTGAGAGCTATAGTTGAAGGGAATAGTTTGTGATACCCTCAAAACAAAACTAGTGGTAAGATTCATGACATAGTTTCTACAAGCCAAAGGTTCTAAACTTCAATTATAGATACACTGGAAGAGAGAAGGTAGATACATTTAGGGAAATAGGCCCAGTTTCTTCACTGTGGGTCGAATTCAGCCATTACTTTTGCAGGAAAGATAGCCCTGGTCTTATAGAAAACTCTGAGAAACTGATACTGTAAGTGCCCTACAGTTATGGCAGTTGGCAGCAAGGCACACCTACAACAAAGATATGAAAGTCAGCAGTGAGAGGTTGTCATTTGTTGGCTACTCTTTGGCATGGCCAACTTTCTGTTTTCAGTACTTTATTATTCTGTGTGAACTCATGGATAGTGTTAAAGCCTATGAATAGTTCTTGTTTATTTATCTAAATTTAGCCCTTAGGACACATTATTTTGCGCTGTTAAGAAAGGGAGTCAGTTGAAGGTCTAACCACTAGTATTGCACATGACCTCAATGCTGGGATATGTTTGTAAGGGAAGGAAACGAAGGCAAGAAGCTAAGAGCAAACTGTTCCCAATGTATTTGCTTTCAAGGAACTGTGTATTCTCAGAACTCCTTTAATACAGCTTTGGTAAAGGTTAGGGACATGTGGCCAGCTAAAAATGTCTTGACTCATATTTTAAAAATTGAGTTTCAATGCTTGGCCAACTTTATATGTTACTGCTTTTTATGTCATAGGGTGCATTTAACTACAGATATGCCAGATCTTTTGTTTTTGAGGCTTCCCCCAAAATTCAGAGATCTATAAAAAGTTAACAAAGTACAGAACATTCAGTTTAATAGTGTGATAAAAATTTAGTACCTGCAATGATAATATTTGTGGTTTGGTTTCTGAAACTTAAGTTTCAGAGCCGTAGGCAAACAACTGAAAGTGTAGAAAGTTGGCTACGAGGAGAGCTATGAAGAAGAGAAATTGGAATAGACAGATCTGTTCCATAGGCTCAGGGCCACATGATCAGTTATNAAAGCAATGGCCCCACTTCTCAGAGAGAAATGGGGTTATCTATCTGAAGCACATGTGCTCCTAGGCATTTCTGATAAAGAACACTCCCCTGTCCTTTGTTAGTAAGCAGAGGTATGCATGCTGGTGACAGCTGATTTCCTCTTTGTCATTCAGTCCAGGATCCTAGTCCATGGATCCACCCGGGCTTGAAACTTTCTCACAGACATGCCTGCAGGTGTGTCTCCTGGGTCTTCTCCTCTGTTACACAGTGGTAGCCATCATGCAGTCAGTCACAGCTTTCCCGCTGCAGCCTCCTCTCTCGGAGACACACAATCACNGTGTTTCTCCATTTAAACACCACAGGTGTCAGAAGTATGTCCACAAGGAAAATCCTTTCTACAGATTAAAACAAAAACAGAAATTTATTACTGTTTAAAGAACTAATTCAAAATAATTAAAATAACATAGTTTTTGTTTTATTTACATTTATTTTTACATTTTAGGGAAGTTTCACACAAATGGAATCCTAAACTAATAGGTGAACACCTTCTCCTGAAATGGTGAGTTTTACAATGACATTGTTACCAGAAAGTTCTATTAGTTTTTTTTTAAGTGTTAGAACTGAAAAACAAATCTTACATTTAATATAGTGAAAGAAGCTAGAGTAATAGGAATAGACCATCACAGAACAAGTAACGAGGCTTAGGGCTAAGATACTGAAATACACACCGGTTAAAATGATTCTTAGGCATTTGAGAAGTAAAAGTCCTGGTTCAACTTTTTTCTTTCGTTTAAGTTACTTTTTCTTTCATTCATTTTTGGGGGTGGCATGGGGTGTGTGTGTGTGCATGTTCGTGTGTTTGGGTACACTTGTGTGAATGTGGAGGCCAGTCTCCTCAGGAGCCATCAACCTCGTTTTTTGTTTTGTTGAAGATGGTTCTTTTTGAGATTATAATATGATTATATCATCCCCCTTCCTTTTTCTCCAACTCTTCCCATGTAACCCTCGCACTGCTCTCATTCAAATTCATGGCCTTTTTTCTTTAATTGTTACTTGATGTATGTGTGTATCGGTTGGAGTGCAGTCTGGGGTTACTGATTAGGCTGGGCAGCAAGCAAGCCTCAGGGATATACCTGTTTCTGACTACCTAGCTCTGATGTTGCAAGTGCATGCCACTATGCCCAACTTTATACATGGATGCTTGGGATCAAACTTGGGTCCTCATGCTTGCATGGCAAGCACTTTACCAGCTGAGATCTCCCCAGTCGCTTGACCCAGCTTAAAAATTGATAAATAGATAGATAGATAAAGTTACTACGTGTTGAACATTCCCTAAGCCAAACATCTGAAATCCAAAATACATCAAAATCTGAAGAANTTGAACACAAACACAACATGTCAAATGTTTTGAATCTCTCTAATCTGATCCTATGTAATTAGGGATGGGGTGTCGGGATATAGCCACACAGAAAATACTATGTAAATCTCTGTCAGCTTTGTATAATGCATAAATTAATTTTGTATCTAGACTTGGGTCCCATCCCCAAGATATCTGGTTAGTTATATGCAAATATCCCCAAATCTGAAACACAGCTGATCTAAGCATTTCTGGTGGAAGGGATGCTAAANCTTTGTCTTGTTACTAGTCAGAGATAGGAATGGATGTATTTGGTGAAGAGAAAGCTCAAACCAGTCACATTACAGTCCAGTCTAAAAGCACCTAGTGATTTACAGCAGTAACTATTTTTACAGATTGGAAGTTTATTTATTTATTTTTAAGATTGTGAATTGGAAATTCCTCTAGCTTGCTGGATCCCTCTGTGGGACAGTCTAGCACATAGTTACTTACTGGTGTTCCCTTCACCTCGGAGGCCAGTACTTAGGAGGACCTGGCCCCTAAGGGTGTTGGTTAGGTTAGTCCCACCCTTGAAATGATTTTAAGTAACTGTACTTTGTAGGCTTGCAAAGTTGTAATGTTACTGTATGGATGAGGAAACAACTTTGGAAAGCTGTACAATATTAGTTTTTCATAATAAAAGGAACTTTGCTCACAGTTGAAGCTGGCTTAGTTCTGCGGATGGNAAATGTAGAAGTAGAACGTGAGAATAGGATAATAGCAAAAATCATTCTTGTTCAGATGTTACTAGAACACCAGGCTGTAGAACAGTTGTTCAACCAAAAGGTTCAGAAAAAGATTTCAGGCAGCATTAGTTATATGCAGGTAGATGTCCAAACAGTTAATCGTAAATGAGCCTACATTCTGCTAAAAGTATAATCTAGTTTTTCTTTTTTTGGCAGATTGTCTTTATATTAGTGTTACTTTTTAATTTCCTTCTCTGTTCAATAAAGTACTCTGTTTCAGCATTCTGAGTTAATATCACTAGTTCCAAAGTAGGGTTGAAAAATTTAAAAAGATCATTTTGGGTTTGAATGTAAATTAGGTGAATACATTAAAACAGATCTTAAAATTTCATTATAATCATCTGATTTTGTTGTACTGATAAATTTTGGTTTTGTTTCTGCAGCCTAACATACATTGTGGCCATGCCTTTTTATTCAGCAAGTCTGATTGAAACAGTACAGGTGAGCTGTTCTTTTCTTGTAACTTTTTTGTTAAGCACTTTTAGAATATTCAGTGTACTGCGTATGTCTGACTTTAAATGTTTACTTCACAGATACATGTATTTATCATACATTACTGCTGGTATAATATTTCCATCACAAATTTGGGTCACACTTGCAGTTTTAATTATTTTTCTCCCTTCCATACACAACTATACTCTTAATTCAGGTATCCTAGAACCCAAACTATGACTTGTTTTGAATATGTAACTCTTTTGAGGTGCAAGAAAATTTAAAATGCTTATGGCTTCTCCTAGCAAGTCCATTAATAATTATCTGAGCATAAGAAATAATCATCTTAACAGTCAGTTGGTAGTCCCCGTAGGTAATTTACTAGCAGCATTATTTTTAAACATCCCTCTGATGGGACATTGTTGGCCAGTAAATATAAAGCTTAAGCAGTTTCCTGTTAGCATTTAAATTCTGCTTGCTTGTTTTACCATTTCTAACCACACGGTGGCACTTCAAGCACATTGAATTAAATTTCGTAGCCACACCATCTTTTACAGGTAAAATTGTAGATGAAAGTGCTTATACAGCTTGTTTTCTGTTGCCAGCACCCGAACTTCAAGCATGCTTTTCTCATCTGTGTCAATGCCTGCTCTCTAAATTGCTTGCTGGGCCAGCCTTGCCTTTCTGGTTTTTGTTTTGTTTTCTCTTAATTTGCTGTCTCCACTACATCATTAATCTCTGATTTTGCTGTTGCTGTTAGAACTAACTTTGGTTAACTGAAATTAACATCTTATGACNCAAATCTGTTGCCTATCCTCTTGCGTTTGGGTGGTACTGTGTAGTGTACAGGGTTAGAAGTTTATGAGGTAGTCTCATTTTAAAGATAAGAAAAACTATTAGAAAGATAATAATTTAGGGCAAAATAACTGATCAACATGCTGTATCAGGAAAAAAGTTTTAGCATGGGACAGACTTGCCACAGTCACATTTGTCTGCTTAAATTAGAACTGTGACTTTAGACGGTTTTTTTTTAATTAAAAAAATCATTTTAAATTGTAATTTTATCTTCCATTAATAGGACTAGTATTTTAATAACTCAATTTCTCTATTTATGTAAGTATCCAGATTGCAGCAATAGATTTTTCTGTGTCCTTTTTTCTTGTCTCTGTTTTAATGCTAAACTTGTGTGTGTCCTCTGTGTCTCACTTATTNGTGCCCTGCTTCCCTTTCCACTCCCTTTGTCTGTATTGACAGCTTCTCTTTCTTTTTTCAGGTTTCTGCCCTGGTGAACATCTTTCTGTCAGTAGCCTCATTTCTTCCATCACTTCTTGTCTTGTACCTGTCTCAGGCCTGGGCCCACCCTGTTTTTCATCTGTGCTCAGATCTTTACTCCTGTGGATCTTGTCTGTTCTAGTCTTCTTCTCAGACTCAGCTTCTTCAAGCAGCCTCATCACCCTAACAGGGAGCTCCCCACTTTCTATCAGTACTAACTTGCTGCTGTCATCATGATTCAAACTCTAGTTTTAGGGGCCTTGTTTTTTTGGCTTTGAATCTGCATAACTAATAGACCATCATGCTTTTGGAGTATCAGTAGGCATCTAAGTCCCTTCTCCTAACCAGACCTTCCTCTTCCCTCTTCTTTTGCTCTAATATTACCATATCATCTGTGGTACTGTGCCCTTGTAGNGAGCCCTTGACCTCTTAAAGAATATTTTATTTTCTTGAAGATATGTTGATCACCAGAAGAACCACTGTTTGAAGTCCTTGAATATGAACTACTTCCCCATGATCAATCCATTATTCAGTATCCTTGTGTTCTGTCTATATGCACTTGAAAGTTTAGTGTTTAAGTTACAGTAGATCTGTCCCTTTACTAAAATTAGGGTCCATATTGAAACCCCAAGATCAATTTCAGACTTCTCAGAATAGTGTTGTATCAAAGTTTTTATTGACTTGTCTTTTCATCTTATCTTCTTTAAATTTATTTATTTTTTAATTCATCCAATATTTATTGAGAAACAACCTGTATTGGAGAGGGTCATAGACTTGTATAATACATTAGCCAACAATACTGACAAAAGTCCTCTACTTCTGTAGCACTTAGAAGCTTGTCTATCTTACTGATAGACATCAGTAAGACATATCTGAAATCTGTGAGAAAAGTTGTCAGTGTTAGGAGAGCAAAGCAAGGATGATATGTTGTGGGTAGAGAGGGGCAATTAATGTTTTTGAACAACNAGGTGAGGCCTCCATGAGAAGGTGGTATTTGAGCAAAGGTCTAAGGCTAGGAAAGACATGATTATTTGAAGAACATTCTGAGCAGAGGGAAAGCAAATGCAAAGACCCTTAAGTGGGATTGGATCACCTGGTTTTGATGAGTTGCAAGGATTGGCTCTGACTAAGGGAGGGGAAAATAGTTGATGACATTAGAGGAGTAAGAGGGGCCCCAGTGTGATGCAGTTGTGTGCATTGTAAGCGTTTAGCCTTTCACTGAAGAGATGTGCATTTGAGCAGAGCAGAGATGTAATCTGGTTCTTAATTTTGTTAGAATCACTTTGGCTGTTGACATTGAAAAGAAATGCAGGTAGGAAAGGGGTCATAGTCAGGGGCAGCAAACTGGGCTAATGAGTCAGGTGAATTCCTTCAGCCTCAAGTTTCAAATAATAGCTGTTTCATGAAGACTACTAGGTTGTGTCTGGCTTGGATCTTTTTCTTATAATCTGTTGTAGCATCTTTCTGATGCTAAGATCATGAACCTTTGGTCTTTTCTCTCAGATTGTCATTCTTACAATGCTCCTCACCTCAGTAAAGCGGTGTCTTTTCATTGTCTTTCCAATCCTCTCACCAACAGCCTTGCTGATCCTTTTTTTTGAGACAAATTTTTGTGTATCCCAGGCTGGCCTAAACTTGCTAGATAGTCAGCCTTGAACTTCTGGACCTCCAGTTTCCATCTCCCAAGTACTGAGATTACAGGGATATGCTACCACACCTGGGTTTACGTAGTANTGGAGACCTAACTGAGGGCCTTGTGTGTGCTAGATGAGCACTTTACCAGCTGAGCCACATCTCCAGCCCCTTGGCCATTTTGACTCGTGTCTTTGATGACACATAAATGTAGTCCAGCAGCAATCCCTATAACTCTGCTCTTAAAAGCACAACTGAATTGTTGACTTCCACTGCTGCCCTTAGGCCAGGCCACATTCTTCACTGGAGATTTACAGGAACTTATAACCATGACTTTCAACTTCNGCTTTTGTCATTCTTGGCACCATAGATGGTATTGTTTTAAAGCATAAGCTGCATCAGTTTGATCTTTTGCTTACAGCAGTTATTTCCCACATGACTAAAAGTCAAAATTTATACACTGATCTGAAAGCATAATATAGCCATTGTCTGCTATTTTAAACTTCATATTCCACTCTTTGTGGCTATTGCTGTTTTAGCTCTTCTGTTTTTGACTCTAAAGCTCTATTGTTTGTATCAAACATTCTATTCTTAACTAAAATTATGAAAAGGCAGACACTTCAGGTGATGTTAGTNTTAACATTTATTGAGTACATACTGAGTTCCAGGCCTCTTTTATTTATTATGACAAAACTTTTCTTGGAGAGATGTAACACACGTAGGAAGCCCATGTAGACCAAACTACAGATACCATCAAAGTCCACCTTGGTGAAACCAATGAGTTTTATTGGAGTTACTTACAGGAATATAGGTGAGGGGTTACTTACAGGAGCAGAAATGACACAAAGAGAGCTGCACCACCAAAGTCTACAGCAGCATGGGTGACGGCTCACAAAGCTAGGAACCTGGAGCACAGAACACAGCCTGCAGGCAGCTCAGCAGGTTGGAGAGTGTCCTTTTCAAGTGACCCAGCCTAAACCTCTTCCAGGCAACTCGGCTAGTTTCTGTTTCTTCCAGGCAGNTGGTCTGGGTTCAGAGCCTTCTTTGCAGCTTGTATTATCTGAGACTCTTTCTTGCAGCTTAACTTGTCTGAGAGTCTTCTTTGTAATTCAACTCGGCTCCTCTGAGAATGATTCTCAGCTTTCACTGCTTACTCTGGCAGGAAGGGGGTCTCATGAATCTGGTCAGTTTCAGGGACTTCCTGAAGCTATTTTAAGTTGTTCACCTTTCTGTTTTTAGGATCTTTCCCAGGATAGAATGTTTCAATCTTGGAGGAAACTATTACAGAACAGCTGTATAAATGATAGGTTGTACTATCTTTCATTTTTATGGAATGGTGAACTGATGCTTAGGAGAAGTTAAGTTTAGTAACAGTTGTTACACAGCCAGTAAGGAGACAGCATTTAAAGATCAGGGATCTTTAAACATCCTCCACTGCCTCCTCATATAGTGTTGCTTCTGAGTATTCTAAGGAGTTTGCTTCAAACAGATGAGTGAGGCTTTCTACTCCCCTCATCATATCTCAGTTCCCCACTAAGAATGGCTCTCCACTTCATTGCTCTCTTTTCTTTTTCTGTTGTTTTTGAGAATATAATAGAATCANATCATTTTCCTCTTCCCTTTCTTCCCTCCAAACTCTCCCACATATCCCTCTTTGCTCCTTTTCAAAGTCATGACCTACTTTATTTGCTGTTACATTCATATATGCCTATGTATAGACATACATATTCCTAAATATAACCTGCTCAGTCTATATAATGATACTTATGTATATTTTCGAGGCTGACCATTTGGTATTGGAAAACCAGTTGGTGTGCTCTTCCCTGGAGAAGACTCTTTCTCCCACTCTCAGTGTTTCTTAGTTGCCTGTAATTTTTGTGTAGGGTTGAGGTCTCATGAGCTCTCCCCCATCCACTTGGCATTTCTGTTGGTGTTCTTGTTCAGCTCAGGTTTAGTCATGTTGGTGAGACTTTATGGGTGTAGCTTCTGACATTACTAGGAGACACAATTTTACAGCAAAGTCACTGGTCCCCTGGCTTTTATAGTCTTTCACTCCTGCAATTTTCGCTGAACCTTAGGTGTAGGAGTGGTTTGTAAATGTATCCATCCTCTGGGATTGTGATCCACAACTCTTGCATTTTGATTTGTTATGATTTTCTGTAATGGTCTCTATCTGATGCAAAAGGTAGTTTCTTTGTTAAGGATTGACTTATCTGTGGGTAAGGACAAATGTTTAGATTGTTTTTAGATTATGCTGGTTTAGTAAAGTGGTTGTAGGTTCTGCTCCAAGATCCATGACTTCATAACACTGAGTAGAGTTGGCTAGGTTTCCAGCACTAGGCAGGTCTTAAGTCCAATTAGAGAGCTATTGGTTACCACCACGGTATGCACTAATGCACCCTTAAGGTAATCTTGTCATGCTTGTTGTTGTGGTTCTTAGGCATCATCGCTGAGTTGGACTGTTGGTTGCTTCCCTCCTTTGGCAGTTTGTATGGCAACTTCTAGTACCATGAAAGTTACTCTTCCAGGAGGAGGCATTCAGAACAATTCCAGGTCAGGGGTCTCTGGGCCCTGTTTCTGAAGTGCATGAAGTTTTCAGGAATAGGGACTATTTTCCCCCTTTGGGAATGAACTAAGNGCAATAGCAATAGGCTGTATGTTTTTAGAGTCTCTTCGACAGTCATGGCCAACAACTCAAAAGAGAACTATTCATGTCTGATATTGGGGTTTCTGCTANGTAGTCTTTGGCTATTGGAGGCAAGATGAGAAAAGTTTATTTAAACTATATATGTATATTATACATAGAATTCTGTGTACTCTAGGTTCTTTTTTGTTTTTAATTATTTTTATTTCATGTGCGTTGATGTTTTGCCTACATGTATGTCTGTGTGAAGGTGCTAGATCCCCTGGAACTGGAACTATAGACAGTTGTGAGCTGCCATGTGGATGTTGGGAATTGATTTTGGGTCCTCTGGAAGAACAGCTATTGCGCCTAATCTCTGAGCCATCTCTCCAGCGCTGGGTTTTTTGAAAGAAAATTAATAGTATGATTCCTTATGACTTTTCAGATGTCCTTATTATTACTTTACCCTCCTCCCTCCTTTCTCTGTATGTACTTCCCTCTCCTCTTGCTAAATAGCCCCCGCCTTTACTATTTCCATAGTCAGACTACTTGTCCCCAGCTATTCCTCTTTACCTTCCTCCCTCCTTCTTCTGCATTCACCTCCCTCCCCCTTCCCTGTAGAGCCCCCCTTCTCAATTCCCTGATTAGATCACTTGTACTCTGCTTTCCTCCCTCTGTTGCTCCCCAACCCCCTTACCCTGGCAATGGTCCCCTTTTACTTTCCTGGTTTCTGCATTTACTGCAGGATATGTACTTATATCTGAAGATTTGGAGCTAGGGGCCTCCAGTGTGAGAGAACATGTGATATTTGTCTTTCTAGGTCAGAGTTTCTTCACCCAATAATACCTTTTTTAGTTTTAATGAATTACCTACAAAGTTCATGATTTCATTTTTCTTTCTTTTTTAAAATTTTTTAAAAATTTATTCTATGTGTTTTTCACATCATGTATCCTGATCCCATTCATTCCCATCTNTTCACATCCACTCTCCACCCCTGCATTCCCCCCAAATAAAACAAAATTCAAGAGAAAAAAAAGGAAGAAAATAAAATGAGAAAAATAATAAAAAGGAAGGAATTAAAAATCTCGTCATGAAAGCTGCAGTGTGACCAAACAAGTCATGCTATATACTCCTTTGTCTATGCATCTCTACTTGCAAGTGTTCATTGCAGCGAGTTGTTGGTCTGGTTTGAGGCCCCTGGTCTCCACTACATGTTTGATGCTGGGCTTCCACTAGGATTCTTCCTGGATATCCTGCTTTGCCCTGCATTGTGGAGATCTTGCAGCTTTGGATCTGCAGGTCAGGTCCTTTCACATGCTNCAGCAGATCATAGATGGATGGAGTNGATGTTGGAGCAGGCCAAGTTAAAACTCTGGGCCTCGGTGGCTATAGGGTTGGTCTGCCAGATGGGAAATGGGGACAGCTCTCCCATGGTCACAATTCTGGGGCTGGCTCACCTACACCTGCCCTAACAGTGTTGGCTCAATTGTGCTGTCCTGGTGGGGTACAGGGCCTGCTCTCCTAAGTATTGCAGCTGGTAGGGGTCAGGGCCAGCTCTCCCACTCTTATGACCACAGGGTCAACTCCCCCACCTGCCTCAGGCATTGGTGGGTAGGTGGGGGGGGCAACTCTCCTCTGCCCATGCCAACTCAAGGCAGATGGGTAATGGGGATAGCTGTCCCATGCTCACCCACACCTGCCCTAACAGTGTTAACTCTATTGTGCTGCCCTGCTGGGGTGCAGTCCCCACCAGTGTTGCAGCTGGTGGGGACTATTCTATTGTGTGTGTGTGTACCACATTTCATTATCTGTTCATCAGTTGTAGGACATTTAGGTTGTTTTGGTTTCCAAGCTATTGTGAATAGAGCAGCAGTGAACTTGGCTGGGTAAGTATCTGTGAGTGTGATGTTGAGTCCTTTAGGCATATGCTAAGGAGTGGTACATCTTGGTCATATGGTGGATTTATTTTTAGCTTTTGAGAATTCTCCATACTGATTTCCATACTGGCTGCACCAGTTTGCAGTTCCACCAACTGTGAATGAGGGCTCCTTTTTCCACATTCCCTCCAACATTTGTGGTAGGTTGTTTTGTTGATCTTTGCCATTTCCCTAATAGCTAGAGACAATGAGCAGTGAACATTTTTTGAGATATTTCTTAGCCATTTTTTCTTCTCTTTTTCTCTTCTTCNTTTGAGAACTCTCTGTTTAGGTCCCAGNCCCATTTTTCAAATAGGTCATGTTTCTGTTTTTTTTTGTTTTTTTAACTTTATTTTTTGAGTTCTTTATGAAGATTGATCTTCTGTCAGATGTACAGCTGGCAAAGATTCTCTCGTATTCTGTGTGCTTCCTCTTTACTCAATTGTTTCTTCAGTTGTTCAGAATATTATTGGTTTATCATGTTTCACTTGTCAATTGTGGGGCTTAATTCGGGGGCAAGTGGAAGTCCTATTCAGGAGTCCTTTCCTATACCTATATCCTATACGATACTGCCTGTGTTTTCTTCTAGCAGTTTCAGTGTTTCAGGTTTCATGTTTAGGTCTTTGATCCATTTATAGTTAGTTTTTGTGCAAGATGATAGTCTAGTACAGGTCTAATTTAGTTTTTCCACATATGGACATTNAGTTCTCCCAGCACTATTTGTTGAAGATACTTTTTTCCCCCAGCTTATGTTTTTGGCATCTTTGTCAAATATCGGGCGCTTNAAGTTATATGTATTCATGTTTGGATCTTCAATTTTTCCTCATTTGACTATACGCCTGTTTTTGTGCCAGTATCATACTCTGTAACTATGGCTCTGTAATATATCTTAAGATCTTATATAACCATGCTATTCCTCCAGCATTGGTTTCTGCTCAGAGTTATTTTGGCTAGCTGGACTCTTTTGTGGTTCCATATGAATTTTGGTTCTATTTCTGTGAAGAATGAGGTGGGGATTTTGATTGGGATTACATAAATAGCTTTTGGTAAGATGGTAATTTTCACAACATTAATTCTACCAGTCCATGAACATGATGTCTTTCATTTTCTAGTATCTTTATCTGTCTCTTTCTTCAGAGGTTTAAAGTTTTCATTGTAGAGGTCCTTCACTTCCTTGGCTAGNTTTTTTCCTAGATATTTTATTTTCTTTGAGGTTATTGTGAATGGGAGTGTGTCCATGATCTCCTTCTCTGTTTGTTTGGTGTGTTGAAAAACAATTGATTTGTGCAAGTTGATTCTGTATCCTGCAGCATTGCTGAATTTGTTTATCATTTCTAGAAATTTTCTGGTAGGATTTTTGAGATCTCTAATGTATAGTATCATGTTGTCTGTAAATAGGAAGAGCTTGTCTTCTTTCCCTATTTNTATTCCTCTAATTTTCTTACCTTGCCGTATTGTTCCAGCTAGTACTTGAAGCACAATGTTGAAAAGGAGTGGGGATAGTGGATATCCTTGTCTAGTTCTTGAACTCAATGGGATTGCTTCAAGTGCTTCTCAATTTAGGAAGATATTTGCTGTGCATTTCTTATAAATAACTTTTATTATGTTGAGGTATGTTTTTTCTAGGCCTACATCTCTAGCACTTTTATAATGAAGGCATGTTGGATATTTTTCAAAGGCTTTTTCTGAATCTTTTGAGATGATCATGTGATTTTTGTCTGTAAGCCCATTTATGTGGTTTATTACATCATTTACTTGCTTATGTTGAAACATCTCTGCATTTGAGGGATTAAGCCAACTTGTTCATAGTGGGTAATCTTTTTGATGTGTGTCTATATTCTGTTAGGAAGTATTTTATTGAGTATTTTTGAGTCTATGTTCATCAGGGAGATTGACTTGTACTTTTCTTTTTGTTGTGTCTTTACCTGGTTTTGACATTAGAGTGATAGTGGCTTTGTAGGAGGAGTTTGGGAGTGCTCTTTTGGTTGTTGTTGTTGTTTGTTTTTTTAGTAGTTTAAGAAGGACTGGCTGTAGATTTTCTTTGGATGTCTGGTAGAATTCTGCTGTAAATCTGTCTGGTCCTGGATTGTTTTTAGCTGGAAGGCTTTTTAATTACAATTTTCAGTCTCATTTGGTAGGTTCTGTTTAGGTTGTTGACTTCTTGGTTTAATTTTGGTGCTTTGGCTGAGTCTAGAAAGTTATCTATTTTTTTTTGGTCCTCCACCTTAATGGAGGACAGATTTTTAAAACATTCCTTTATAATATTCTGAATTTTCTTTGTGTCTGCTTTAACGTTTCCCTGTTCACTTCTGATTCTGTTAATTTGGGTCCTGTCATTCTTTTGGTTAATTGGGTCAAGGGTCTGTCAATTTTGTTTATTTTCTCAAAGAACCAGCTCTTAGGTTCCTTGAATTTTTTTCCCTTCTCTTTTTCTGTTTCTATTTCACTGATTTCTGTTCTGATTTTTATTATTTCTTGCTATCGACTGGGTTTGGATTTGTTTTGTTTGTGCTTTTCCAACTTTTTGAGTTGCATTATTAAGCCACTTACTTGTGCTATTCCTGATTTTTTTAATGCAGGCACTTTAGA
>LZPO01034853.1:15078-34924 GCA_001675575.1 Neotoma lepida
TCCATTCCCAGTCCCCACACAAGTGAAACTGGGAGAAGTGCAAACACAGCTAGGATTCAAAGTGAATCAGGATTCTAAAACTACAGTTTCAANTGGAAGCCCTTGAGAACGAAGCCAGGAGGAATCCCTGATCACAGGAGGTGAAGGGGTTGATATTGGTCCCCACTATCATTGTCTCCTTTTCATGGTCGGGATAGCAGGCAGTGACTACCCACTATGCAGAGCAGCCCAGTCACCATCTCGCCACACTTTCCTACTGGCAGNGTGCCAATTTGGACTTACATCTAACAGCCACCTGGCCCAGAAGCTGCTTAATTAATCCAGATGCCCATCTCTTGGCAATGGGCTGTGGGAAAGACACAGGTTCCACAAAGCTGAAGTTTGTACCTCAGTATACCCACCAAGAGGGGATACACCGACCCTCTCAATTAGCCTGTTTGGTGGTGTGAGGGGTGGAGGGGGGATGGGAGGGGGCTTCTCTGGGTCAGAGAACTTATGGTGACAAACAGAGACAGCTCAGGAAAGCAAGCCTGAGGCTCTGAAGGCACAGTTTGATATTGCAAATGCAAGTATCTGCTAGTAACAGCTGTGACAGGCATTCAGCAATGAATAGGCCTTCAGTTGGGAGGTCCACAGTATTTCTCATACACAGAGTACATAAAACAGAACATTCAAGTTATTTCAAGCAACTTCATAGCCATCTACACTAAGGTCACTTCTCCTGGCCTCTTACCATAGAATTCCTCATTTCTGTAAGAGCTTTCTCATATACTGGGCATCAGAAAGGAGTCTGAGACAGAGCTTCCTTAAAGAATAAAGATGGCCTATCCAAATCAAGAAGATAGCAGCTCGTTCCCAGTTTGAAATACAGTAATAAGGAATATCCCCTTATTTAGTATGAAATCACCTTTATTTTTTCTGATTAATTTGGTTGGAAGTCTATTAAGTTAAATATTAGACAAACATTGCATGTTTTCTCTCACTGTGGTGTCTAGGAGGAAGAAAGGGAACTAACACAGGGAGGAGAAAGGTGAGCGTAGTGGGTATGGGGAGAGGATATGCACCAAGTCCATCACATCATATATGTGTATAAAAATGTCTTTATAGGGCCTGCAAGATGGCTCAGTGGGTGGAGGCAACTGCCAAGCCTGAGTTCAATCCCTGGGGACTCACACAGTAGAAAGAGAGACCGACTTCTATGGGCGAATCTCTGACCTCCACTTTNGTGCCATGGCAGAAGCATGTGTGCGCGCGTGCGTGTGCACACACACACATTAAAGATCTTTTTCATAATTACTTATGTGTATGAGTGCGTNTGTATGTGTGTACGTGGGCACACACAGAAGCCAGCAGGGGTCTGAGTCTCTCACACTGGAGTTGTAGGCTGTTGTGAGATATTTGATGTGGATGCTGGGAGCCCAATTTCTGGTCCATCCCAAGAGCAGCAAACACTCTTAAACCACTGAGCCATCTCTCAGCCCCAACCTTCTCCATTATTAAAAATTAAACTGAAACATTTTTCATCTTGTTTCTTTCACCTACAATGGGATATTTCTGACAAATACTGATCTGTAGGCCACATATAATCTAACCATTACAATGGTTATACAGCTGTCAAGACGGAACATCTATTACNTACTCCACAAAAGAGACTGAACACGCACAACACATTCTCATGCTGTGCATTACCACACAGAATGAACATCTGTGCAATTTTCCCACAAGTGTCCTATAACATACAGGCNAACACACATGTAACAGGACTTCAAATCCAGGGTCCCAAGGCCAAGTACATGCAGAATATACCACTTGGCTTCTACTACAACATGGAACACAGGAAATGTATCTTCACCTCTTCCCTGCTTTAGTTTCTACTGTGGTCCGTCTCCTTGAAGGTAATTAACTCAAACTGCTAATTTGCATTACAACAGTGGTTCTCAACCTGTGGGTCTTGACCCCCTTAGGGGTTTGAATGACCCTTTCACAGGGTTCACCCAAGACCTTCAGAAAACACAAATATTTACATTAAGATTCATAACTAGCAAAATTATATTTATGAAGTAGCAATGAAAATTAATTTTATGGTTGGGGGTCACCACATGATGAACTGTACTAAAGGATCACAGGAGTAGCGAGGTTGAGAACCACTGGTCTAGGAGCTTATGGTGCTATAACATAGGCTTCTCTCTGGGCATTCCCATAACCAAAAGGATGTCCTATCTGTGTGGCCTTAAAATTAAAAAAAATTTTTCTTAGTATATATTAATTGTATGAAATATTGACTTTCATTATACCCTTTTCATATATTCATGTAATGTACTGTGATCACATAATCTTAATCAGCTAGTTTCTAATCTAGTGTGGGCCTNGGTAGCACCNACTTCTTACCCTGGTCACCACTCAAAATTCCAAAGCCCAATTATTCCCTGTACTGACTTGGTCTCTAAAGACCATGCCTCTACTCACTCACTGGAAGCTATGCCACCTTTATAACCAGCCACCCCTAAATCACACAAACAGGGGCACACTGGAGACAGTTTGTGAAACTTTCACTGATGGCTCTGTTTTTTCCTTTGAGATGGGGATCTCATAGAGCCTTGGCTGGCCTCAAACTCAGAGAGATGGCCTGCCTCTGCCTCCTAAGTGCTGGGATTAAAGACTTGTGCCACTATAGTTAGCATTTATTTTCTCCTCTCTCTTTTTTTTTAAGGTTACAACCAACCAACCGACCGACTGACCAACTGACCAACAAATTCCATCAAACTTGGGTGTATGTGCATATATCTGTATGCTAGGTGTGTGAGTGCCTACANAGCCCAGAAGATGTCAGGACCCTTGGAGCTGGATTTGCAGGTGGCAGTGAGCCATTGGACATGGGTGCTGGGTTCTGAAATCTGGTTGTCTGGAAGAGCCCAGTAAGTGCTCTAAACCACTAAACCATCTCTCCAGGCCACTTAACGAGTCCTAAAGACTATTAGTCAATACTTTCCCCTGAAGAAGACNTGGTTCTTACTTTAGAGAAAAGAGTGGCTAGAGACAGCCACANGAGAAGTGGCTAGCTGATCCATACTGTCTCAAAGCATGACTTCCCAGTTTTAACCTGAAGAACATGACAGGGAAAACCCAGAGTAGGGAACACCTGAGTCTTGNGTACTGGCTACTTTTATGTCAACTTGACACAGGCTAGAGTCATCAGAGGAGAGAACCTTAACTGAGAAAATGCCTTCATATGATTGGGCTGCAGGCAAGCCTGGAGGACATTTTCTTAATTAGGGAGTGATGGGGGAGAGCCCAGCCCATTGTGTGTGGTGCCATCCCTGGGCNGGTGGTCCTGGGTTCTATAAGGAAGCAGGCTGAGTAAGCCATGAGGCACAAGCCAGTAAGCAGTACCCCTCCGTGGCCCCAGGTTCCTGCCCTACTTGAGTTTTTTCCTATCTTGTCTTCCTTTGATGATGAACAGTGATGTGGAAGCATAAGCCGAATAAACCCTTTCCTCCCCATGCTGCTTTGGTCATGGTGTGTCACTGCAGCAACAGTGACCCTAACTAAGACACTTTTCCTTGCAGCTTCTGAGACACTCACAGCCTGTCAGTGAGAACTAAATCACCAGGTTTGGAGCTGGTGAGACGGGTCAGTGGTTCAGAGAGCTTCCTGCTCTACCAGAGGTCTAAATTCTCATCGTCCACATGGGGTGGCTCACAAAGGCCTGCAGCTCCAGCTCCAAGGGATGTGACACCACCATGTTTCAGCATCTGTGGGCATGTACTCATGCCCCTCTCCCATGTTAAAAAATCTTAAAAAAAAAAAAAAAGAATACCAGGTTTAGGCTATGGCTCCCATAGAAACACTATGCAGGGCATCCACAAGGCACCTGAGGTTCAGTTTTGTACTTAGAAACAGACATATCCTAATGCACTTCTTGAAGACTCTCTTCCTTAGCTTCCAAGTGAGAAAGTAAATCGCTTGCCACTGCATTCCTTCTCAACACATCTTCAAAGCCTCCCTGGCAGGAGTCTTCCCTGGCATTCACCATTGGGGAATAGCCCTGGTTTTCACACAGCAGGTTTGCACCGGATCCTTCTAGTCATTTTAGTTTATAGACTATTTATGCTACGTAGCTTGCACATGGACTGAAAAACACAATGCCCTTGTAAGGCAGAAATATTTGATTCTCCTCTCGTAGCTGCTACTTCTGACACTCTGAGCTGTTTGGGGAAAGGTGGCCAGGAGGAGGGTAAAACAGTCCAAGAAATGGCAGCTCGTATATGAGACATCAAACACTGTCACCAAGGCCTCCAGCTCGTCTCCCCATCCTATTTACACTGATGCAGTGTGCAGGTGACCCCTCCCCCCAGACTGCAGTCACAGTCCACAGCCCCCACTGTTTGCTCACTGATCAGGGAAGAAGGGAGGCAGAGACGCAGAGGCTAACATGGCATACTCTAAGGTGAGGATGGGATTTCCAGTGGACAAGCANGCTCAGAACCAACAGTTCTTTTCCATCTCCAAGCATAAAATATAAAACCTGGCAAATGGCAGCCTGTGCAGATGTAGTTATTTTAACCAAAGGAAACTGAACAGGAAGCCAGACCAAAGGCCACATGGAAACAAAAACCAAGCTTAAGACAGGAGAAGAGAACCATAAGGGGTAGTATCTAAAGGGGGAAGCGCTAGGAGTAAGAGGAGTGAGGCAGAGATGTTGACAAGAGCGTTCANGTGATTCAGACACGGGGATTTNACAGCTAAGTTAAACTCTATGTGACCCCTCCAAAGGGCCACCTTCTAGCAACGAGCCATGGCCAGAGCACACACTCCCCATTTCAGCCCCTTTGTCATGTCTGTCATACTCTACAGACACCCCAGCTGGAAATCCCTAAAACCCCCCACCCTCAGCATGCAACAGTCTGGAACTGTCCTTACCGGAAGGTGACTAAGAGGCACGTCCACCTGACCCAGGAAGTCGTCTCTTGTCTGTGAAGAAGAAAGCAAAGAGTTAATGTTGCTCTCTGTTCCCCGAGTAGAGTGACAGAACTTCTGAAAAACTGTCTCATTGCACAAAGAGACAGTAGTCCAGGACCTGGTATGGATGCAGCGAAGGGGGAGGGGTGNAGGCTGAGGGCCAAGATGAGGCACCAAGCTGTCACCAGGAGACCTGAACTGCAGGTCCAACATCTGGTCTTTAAGTGACTGACAATCTGTGCTTACCTCCAAANAGAAGGGCAAGGAATCCTCTTATAGGGCTGGGAGCATGTGGCCAGTCAGGGAAGAGGCACATAAGGCCATTTAGGGTTTGGGGGCAGAGTTGGACTCAGCTTAAAAAGAAGGCAGGACAGAAATGTTGGGAACATTTCAACATGTACTTATCCTGCTATAAACTCAAGAGCTTCCCAAGAGCNGAGAGTCTGAAGAAGTATGCGTGGCTTAGTTACTAATACATCTTATAAACTGCAGGTCATAAAAAGAAAAGAAAAAGTGTTTTTTTTTTTTTCTATCCAGTAAGAATGCTACTGGGGAATTCACATCAAGGGAGGAGGAAGTCTGTAATTTTGGATAAGCTGTGTTCCTTGCTCTCTTGTTCTACCATAGAGCATGCTTCTTCATGACTTGAATGGGACCAGTGTGGCATTGGTTACGGAACTCACTAGTCCCCTCTCAGACTTCGGGAGTCACCCAGGGACTCAGAGCTCAGGGGTAGGATCTAGACCAGAATGCCCGACAGCCGGGCTCATATATGTCCTGCGGTTATGGCACTTGTGGCTTGGCCTCTGCTGTTCAGAGGACCTTGACACAAATCAGATCAAAACAACTATCCCCCACCCCATAGTGCACAGTTGCTTCTACTGTACACATATTCAAGAGGGCTGGACAATTCTCTGCATAGTCAAACTCTTTCCATGANTAGTTGATAAAAAGCAATGAGACCCAGAGATCCTTATCTACACCTATTGGTTTACTGAGAAATATTCCAATTTAAAGGCATTACTTTTTCTTCTCCCACTTAGTGAAACAGTAGGTAAGCATGAACAAGGTTTATGGAAATGATTTACTCCAGGCTTGGGCATTTCCTTCTAGATAAGTTTAAAATGTGATGAACTGGAAAGCTAGCTTGTCTCCTCCAAACAATGCAGGAAGGGTACTAGAAACTCAGCACTGGCCAGGTGTGTATAAAGAATGAGAGCAGCCTCGGTGTTTGTATATTTGTGTGTGCATGTTGTTTTCTGCATCTGGGTGCATGCACATGTGCAACATGTGGATGGGTGGCCAGAGGTTGACCTTGGGTACTATTCCTCAGCCAGAGTCCATCTTGTTCTTTGAGATAGGGTCTCTCATTGCCCTGGAGCCCACCATGCATGTTAGGCTGGCTGTCCACAAAGTCCTAGGGACCCACCTGTGCCTGCTCAGCCAGTGCACACACCACCATGTCCCAATTTTCACATGGACTCTGGGGCTTGAACTGAGGTTCTCATGTGTACATGACAAACATTTTATTGATGGAGCCATCTCCCCTGCTACGAATACTTTTTTTAAATTTTTGGTTCTTGCATTTTCTTAGCTGTGTCTGCTACAACCCAACACGGGGGATCCTTGTCCAGCCAAAGGTTGGGAGGGAGGTGCCAACACACTCTGCACGTTGAAGCAGCAGTTAGCAGAAGGCCTGGAAAATAATGGCAGGGTTTCCACCTAGCTTGCAGTCCCACCTCTAAGCACCCTGGCTCACACCAGCGACAGTCATATAAGGAATTATGGAGCTAGTGTATTCATCCTCTACTTGGCTGACATTATTAATTCTACATTAGCTCTATAAATATCACTTAACCATACAATAAAAAACAACAAAAGACATAGATTTGTTCAAGATCAGCCATAAATTGTGCATGTGAGAACAACAGGACTGCCATTAAGGCTTCCCCTCCCCTGTACCCCAACTACTGATATTCGAAGGACACAGGATGTGATCGTCAAGGGACAGGGACATCTAAAAGGCAACTCATGAATTGTGAACGTTAATGTAGTTTAGCAAACACTCAGGAACCATCTATATGTGTTCTCGTTGTTTTGCTGAAGAGATGTTCGTTTCAAACCAAGTGAGCTCAGCTCTAGCCAAATGACAAAAGCCAAGTACCCAGCCAGCACTGACAGTGACGGCGACAAACACTGCCAAGATGAGCATCCAACACAGGCTGTGTGNCTGTCTGTGGTTACGCCTGTAGCAAGCTGCAGGAGCAGGCACTTAGCCTGAGTGCTGTATGGGCAGCCGGAGAATGAAGTTCCTGCTGGGGCAGTTGGTTCTTGAGTTTACCCCATCCTACACTCTATGCATCTCAGTAAGGCGTGGAGAGCAAGGCAGGTGCACAACAGCTTCTCTTTGGATGTTGCATCTCAGTTGTGGGGACTCTCCTGATAACACAGTCTGGAGTAGTAACCTTTTGGGGTTTCTGTTCAAGTGGTCACTTGGTATACATCACTTTTCATGCTATCTCCTAACTTACTCCTTTCCACAAATCACAAAGGTTACTGAATTCTCCAAGGCATGCTGGGAAATCCGCTCGAGTGTGGTCAGGTTTCTTCCTTGCATTATAACAACAATTTCCCAAACACACAAAGGAGAAAAGCCTCATCAAGGAAGGAAACTGAAGGTCTTTACTGATTTATATCAGGAGAACTGGGAGTTTAAAAAATGAGTTTTTAGACAAAACAGAGATTAGGTACAAGACAGCGCATGGCTAGAATAAACGGATTTAAACCGGTATTTCACCAGTCAACGGAAGATGTGTTTGACTGAGAAATTCAGGTTTCAAAACATTCCCAAACCAAGGAAAGTTCAGGCAGCAGAGAATTGCATTTTCCCAGTGCTGAAGACTGAACCAGAGCCTCTGTCACAGTAGGCAAGCACTCCAACACCAGATGTCAAAGAAGCAGGGAGAGAGATGAGTGAGTCCCCTGGAGGCCTGGACTTTAGAGGAGGTGTACAGCCTGCAAAGGAGCTTCTGTCACCTGTTTGTGACAGTCAGAAGTCAGGGATGGTATGACACATGGAGGCTCCTGCCTAGACCCCAACAGAGACAACCTGTGGCCATCACAATATCCTTAGGTTGTNACTGGCACAGAATGACATCTTAAATCCATGTTATAAAAACATTAGTCAAGTCATTTTTAGTAATCTGCAGTACAGAAACATTTCCAACAAACACACTGACTACACAAAGCTACAAAGACCAAACTGCAACCCACAGCAAATTTGGCGTAGTATCTGTAAGTAGTATTGGTGTCCATTTCAACCAATATTACTCATGGTTTCCCTCCAGGGTAAAGATGTTGCAGGTTAGTAACCAAATTACTTATGTTCTCTTCTGACGAGCCATTCAACAACCCTCCAGTGTAATGACAACACATGTGTTTAATGTACACAATGCACAGTGAAAATGCACACTGAAACCTCCAAAATGGGCAGGGAAGGTGAAACGCAGTCACAATTACATTACTGGAAAAGTGAGTAAACACACAGATCTTAGTGCTCACTCATTAAACACCAGTGAACTAAATTCAGGACCACTTTTCCCATTCATTCATTCAATCACCCACTCTGCTTANTGCCTGTCTCCTTTGTCTTTTTANTTTTAATTTNNATTTTTCAAGACAGGGTTTCTTTGTGTAGCCCTGGCTGTTCTGGAACTCACTATGTAGACNNGGNTGGCCTCGAACTTGNAGATCTGCCTGCCTCTGCTTCCCAAGTTCTGGGATTAAAGGCATGTACCAGCACAGCCTGGTCTCCTTTGCCTTTTTGATCCAGGGTCTCACTTATATANCCCAGGCTATCCTNCTGCCCTGGTCCCCTACACTCTGGGATCCCAGGTGTGTACCACTTGCCTTGCCCTTTAAAACAAGCATGGGAACAAGGGTGCACTGTATTTATATAGAGGTATGTTACCAGGGTTTTTGAATGACATCAGGGTCAGGTGCCTGGGGACTGTAACCAGTGAAACNGTATTGCAGCCCCGGTNTCCTTATGAACACACTGGTTAGAGATGGCAACTCTGAAGTGGACACAAGGCTTACCTGTCTTCAAACTACAGGAAACTCAGTTTCTCAAGGGATATGCCCGCTCCAAGGTCCACACAGACTCCCAGTCTATGGATCAGAGCAGCACTTGAAAAATGGAATCCAAACTCACCAAGCACTCCCACAACCCCACTACCCTGAGACAGAGGCTGTGTGAACCTGGCCCACAAAAGCTGAGGTTGTAGGGCAGGGGACTGTTGTGGTGAAAGTGATTGGNAGCCAGGAGGGGTGGATTCTCAGGGGCCACACTGAGTCCCTAAGGCAAGACATATTACAAGGATCAGCAATTAATAGAAATAAGTCTATATACACTATTGTTGCTATGTATGCAGCCAGTGATTAATAAGATTTTTTTATTTTATCTTCTGGTGCTGGAATGAAATACAGGACCTCAGGCATCGGATGCAAGTCTCTAACTCTGAAACATTGCAGCCCTCATTGAAAAATATAATGGAAAATATACGAAATACAAGTACAAGCACCTGTATACAAGTACCTCACACGAAATACAAGTACCGTGTTACACGTGTAAGTGAACACATGGAGTGAGCTCTGACTAGAATGAGGTTTGTGGAGCTGAAGAGATGGTGCAGTGGGTAAAACGCTTGCTATTGCAAGTGAAAGAACCTGAGTTTGGATCTCCAGAACCCATCTGAAAAAGCTGGTGTGGGGTGTGACCTGTAAGCCTAGCATAGAGAGAGAGGCAGGTTCCATATTGACTTCTGACCTCCACAAGCATAGGACAGCATACACTCNACACACCCCAACATTATCAACAATAAAAAGTTGTTTCTTTTATATATCCAAAAAATAAAATTGAAAGCTACTCAACTGTCCAATGGTATTGTCTTAAGTATTACACTGGACATCTCTAAGTAGTAATTTCTAAAATTAGAATTTTCTTACAACAAATCCAAGTGTATAGAATTTACAATGTAAACTAGAGATTTAGAATTTAAACATCAGGACAGACTATGGTTGCATCTTTGTGTATTATGCACTGAGGTGAACATCACAAACTCTTCATAGGAAGGGTGGGTGATCACGCATGCTACATCCATAAGGCAAGGAAGGCACCAAAAAGGGTCAGAAATTCTTGGGGGCAATGATCCCACACAGAACCACAGCTATGTATTTAGTTAGTGTTTTTAAACCCATGAGTTAAATGACGTCCCCTCACACATTCAACCACCACAGCCTCTCAGCCTGCTGCACCATCGTGATAGTGTGGGGAGCTGTTTTACATTGGAGCCATTTGGAAGCCTGCATGTGGCTATATAAAGAAGAGATGGCTTGAGTAACTTTCACAGGAGCGTTTGGATCAAATGTCACAAATACAGTAACTCCTCCACAGCTCAGAATCTGGAGAGCCACCTGAAGGTCACNATGCATTCCTTCTTTAGACCCTATCTCATTCCTCAGTAAGGCATGACGTCGGCGTTGTCATCACAGACAAGAGGAAAGATGTGTGTTCTCCTTCCACTTGTCAGGCACACCAGCCTGTACCACGTAGACAGGAGAACGCTATGGCTCGGAGGACACCAGGAGTCACTGATCTCTACCTGTGCAACACAAGTCCCCACTTTCCTTCTGCCTATGTATCATGAGCCCCTGCTGCACTGTTGCCCACAGCATACACTGCACAAGCCCCTTTACCTCCATGCACATCCCACGAGCCTGTTATATCCCTGCCCACCTCCTCAGTGCTCAAGCTTCCACTGTACCCCCACTACAGCCCACATTGTATGAGCCCTGCTGCACCTGCATCCACAGCCCATGAACCTGTTANGGGCCTACACAACAGCCTACACTGAGTAAGTTCTGCTACACCTCTGTCGAGAGTACACTGTATAAGCCTCCCTACACTTCACCCTACTGCTCCTCCACCCAGAGCCTACGCTACACAAGGTCCCCTTCACCTCTGCCCACATCCCACACTGCATGAGCCCCCATCATACCCCTACCTACATCACANTGCACTAGCCCCCAGTACATCCCCCACTACANCCCATGCTGAATGATCTCTTATTTATCTCCATGTTACAAGGGACCCTGNCATCTATGCCCATATCCCATAAGCCCACATTTCACCACCTGGGGCTTCTGGCTTTAAGGCGCAATGTTTCAAAATATATTAACTTAATGGGGATAATAGTCATATGGCATTCCACTAAAATCAAAGAAAATGTGCCACGGTGAAATATCTGAATCCTTGCATTCTTATGCAAATTCACTTCATATGTATGAGAGAACACACACACACACACACACACACACACACACACGCACACGGGGAAAAAGAGAGTAGGAGCAAGAGGGGAGATTTGCATGGTTTTCACACTGCTGGCTCCTGTGTTATTTACTTCCTGCCGGTAGGGTTGAAATCTGTCACTCACTGAAACAGAGTAAGATGTGTCCTGGAGACAGTGGTTCTTATTTGTAACAACAAACCAGGCCTCTGTGTCAACACAGTTTTACAGCAAACTCCCAGGACCCGAAAGGGCTCCAGTGAAAGCAATCTGGAAGGTGGCATGGCTACACCGCACCAGCTCTATCGCCACCAGGAAGAACATCTATTTTAAGGAATGCTTTTCTTGAAAACACAAACAGAAGGCACAGAGAGGTAGATGGAGCAAGAACAACTGTGCTGGCAGACAAGAGCTGTCCTGCTGCTGCAGTCTAGATATGGTTCAGGGACAGAACTAGGCCAGTATGCACTGGGCCTTCATGAGCTCAAATGGAGTTCCAGTTGCTCTGAGTGCTCAGCTATGACACCAGGGAAATGATAGTCCTGATACTCTCTTCCCCTGGCGGGAAGGGGGAGAGAGGAGAGCACTCACTCACTTTTCCCTCAAATATTAAGTGTATCCCTGGCACAGGGTCAACAGGGGGACACAGGAACGATCTTTACAATCTAAGCGGTTGATAATCAGAATTGGATATACAGTCAACTGGAGGGGTGTGAATGCTGGGCAGGGACNCTAGGGTCCAGACCCCTCATNTGAACAATACTTCTCAGCTCAAAGCATCTCCTCATCCCTCTGAGGGATGTCATGGGACACATTNTGCAACATCTCTATTTGGACAACCCACATGTCCAGTGCCACACTGTGTACAGACCCTTACAACCATGCTTCTCTGTAACAGGATGCACGGCCTGCTGCAGAATCCTNAGATCCTGTTCTGTTACAGTTAAGCCAGAATGACTTTAGGGAAGACATAAGCTTTGAGCATTTGCTGAAGTGTTCTCCAGNNAACAGTGCTGCCCAGAGTGGGAAGGGTTTTCCTACATCAATTAACAAGACAATCAATCCCCCAAAGATAGTCCCATAAGACAACCTGCCCTAGATAATTTCTTACAAGACTCTCTTCCATGGTGATTCTAGGCTGTGTCAAGTTGACAGTCAAAACTGACCAGCAGAATCTCAAAGGCTCAAAGGAAGTTGGACTGGCTGGGAGCAGCTGAGGAAAGTTCAAGGTTATCCAGCTGAGGAAACATGAGGGTCTAGTCTCCCAGGAATGGAAGGCTTGGTACACACCCACCAGGGCTCTCTGGTCAGCAGGTTGAGGCAGTCTATTAAGTCTGAAGCCTGGTTCCCACCCGTGAGTAATCCTCTAAGACCAATGCTCCCAACTTCACTCTGGCCTACACAATAAGGAATACAGTGGTGGAAGAAGTCCATTTGAGAAGCAAGCATGGCAGCATCTCTTTCTCAGTTGTCTGCAAGTCCAATCATAGCAAGCCAGATGGCTATCCAGGAAACCAGACTTGAAGGTCCTTACCACCCNTCTCTTTCTCTGTCTGTGAAGATAAGTCTTTATCAGGTAAGACCCAGGAGCACTAACTATAATTTACTAATGCATACCATTTCAGAGGGATAAGGCCACTGTCCCTTTCTATATTCTGAGGGACAGTCTGGCTTCACAGTAACTGGGGCATCTGCTTTATAGTNATCTAGTGGCACTTGGTTCTGGGCAAAGGCNCTTTCTATAAAGCTATTTACCTTTGTATGAAGCATCACTATCAACATCTTACTTGCATCCTTCCTTCAGTACCTCCTTGCAGAGGAAGATTAGATTGTTGACTGTCCCACCAAAAAAACTTTCAAAGGACAGTCTGCTAACATACATCCTACCTGTTACAAAGCCACTCATCTGACACTGACCTTTAGAGCTAAATGACAATTTGTTGCTGGGTTCACATAATAACTGTCTAATTCTGTACTTAGAGTTTTAAGGTACTATTTGTCTTCAATTCCCAACAGTTTAGGACAATTTTCTCAAGGTACTGGTCTCCTTTCTCCTCTTGGGAAGTTTTAAAATAAAACATTCTGTAGCTAATTTTAATAGTGGATGTGTAAAAGGAAAAATAAAAAAGAAGTCTGGGTCTTGTTGTCTTCAGAACCAAAAAATAGAATAATTTTAGGTAATTAACATCAGACACCCATAATAAATAATGCAGTGTCGGCAAACAGTACAAATAAAGTGTATTATGGGTTCAGTGTAGTTAATATTTTGACTTCATTACTATGTTTGATGCTAAAAGTTCTTCCTCACAGGTCAAAGCATAAGAAATCGACAGTCCATCTTGTTTTCTGGTTGGCCAACAGTTTGGACAGATGGAGAACTGCAAACTAGCAACTGTGTATTACATGGTAACGTAAGTGCAGTGTTCATTCACTCTTAGATATTTAATGACTAAGGATGCTGAGTTAGAATCACAGAGGTTTATGCAAGGACACTAGTTCATTTTTCCTCAGGGCTCCACGAAACAAGCTTTGTAATACGAGCTTTGGCATCCTAGGTAGATCCTTCTAGGTCTCTTTTCTCTTCTGGTCATGTTTTGGCTGCAATCACATCTCTGGCCAGTAGACTCCCATCAGTTTGGAGGGGAGAAACTCCAGCTGAGCTCTGAGGAGAGCCTCAAGACTGCAAGGAATGTAAGCTCACACGTAGTTTACTCACATGGGCCAGCACTGTCCAGAGGCGGGCAAGAAGCCTTCCCTAGGCTACAGAACAAGGAGACAGCAGCCAGAACAGAAACCCAGCTAGCTGGGCATCAACAGTTCACCATCTTGAGGGTGTATTACCACCTTCAGGTAACCCCTTCCTCAGGAAACCCTTGTTGACCATTCCACAGCCTCTCAAAGTCACAGCACCAGGGCTACACATTCCAAAGGAAAACAACCTTAAAAGGATTGGCCACAAGCAGATTCCCCAGGATGTCCTTTTCTCCTCATCTGCATTATTGTATTAGTATGAGATGAATAAAATATAAGTTTGAAAAAGAAAACCAATTGAGTCATTTAAAATTATTTTTCTTTTTTCTTTCTTTCTTTCTTTTTTTTTTGGTTTTTCAAGACAGGGTTTCTCTGTGTAGCTTTGCACCTTTCCTGGAACTCACTNGGTAGCCCAGGCTGGCCTCGAACTAAAATTATTTTTCTTAATCCTATCATTGAAAGTAGAGTTTCCTGGGGCACTTGGCTAAGGACAGTTCAAAACAAACCATCTGGATCCTNCCACATGTCAGCTTCCCTGNAACTGTACAGAGTTGCAGAGTACTGTGTTTGCTTTCCAGAGTCTTGGTTAGCGAGCTTTCCAAAGAAGGCTCCCTCCTTATCCCTTAGATTCTTACCACAGTTCTTTTTGCCTCTAAGCCAAAATGAAGGGGCAATTGGAAGGTCTACAGCTCTTGCGAGGGCAAGGAAGCTAAGGGGATGCCTCATTTTACTGAGGTGACAATTTCACAGGACAATAGTAATTTTGATTCTTCTGTGTATTTGAGTTAAAGGATGAAGTCAGGAATCTTCTGCCAGAAAATGAGCTCAATATGGCCGATTACGTTAGCAATAAAGAATGGCTTTGCTAATTCAATCTGTGGTGGATATTTTCCTCAAAGTGAGCTGTGTCTGCAACCATGGGACTAAATCACCTGGCATCCTGGGACCTTTCTGAAATATGTTTACAGCTTTTGTAACTACTGGACTAAATTATCCAACTACTGATAAGTTACAGACGTCAACTTGAAAATGTGTAAGAAGTGAGTTCTCAAATTCTTTATGAGGCCCACTAAGNAGAAACAATGTTTAAGAGCATAAAATCCATCATCAAGTCAGGTATATTAGTGAGGTAATTATAAAGTTTCTTTCAAATTACAGTGACAACTTAAAACTTCTTTCTCCTAGGGCGGGAAAGAAGCATGGGAAAGAGATATTTCCCCTTCCACATACAGTGTTAGTGGAAAGGACTGTAGAGCAAACTTTTCAAAGCTTTGGAGATAATTAGTTCATTTGGTATCTGTCTTGAGAGAAAATGACCTCAACTAAGGAGTTCCAAGGATCGAGAGTTAGTGGTTCCCAACCTTCCTAATGCTGTGACCCTTTAAAACAGTTCCTCATGTTATGGTGACCCCCAACCATAAAATTATTTTCGTTGCTACTTTACAACTGTAATTTACTGTTGTTATGAATAGTAATGCAAATATCTGATATGCAGGATATCTGATAATGTGACCCCTGTGAAAAGGGGTTGTTCAACCCCCCCCAAGGGGTCAAGACCCACAGGTTGAGAACTATTGATCTGAAAAAGTTTGGGATTGTAGCAGATGCCACTTTAGGCACAGAGTAAAGACCACGTCGTGATCTTTATAACCTACTGGGGACATGCTACGGGCCATGGCCATCTTCCAGTTTGCCTAGAGCAGCATCATATCTGTGCATGGCACTAGAGCTGCTGCAATATTCTAAGCCTATAGCACATGCCTCAGCTTAGGCATTACCTTTCTGACGGACAGATGCCGAGGGTAGCACGTTTCAAAAGTGCCTCAGCTTACTTTTAAATTATTTGGGGCCACAGTTGCTAAGTACCTAGGGAACTGCACAGAGAGAGGTTTACAAATNGATTGTAAACTGTAATCCAAACAACACAAAGGCTCGATTTCCCCTCTATTCCCTTCCGGCCTCTGCTATTCTTGTACATAGGTGGATCCATTTCTGCATGTGGCTAAAAATAACTACGGGGCAGGAATGTGGAGGAGACAAGGGAGGGGTGTCGTTTTGGGTGCCTATTTGGAGGCCTAGCCCGCTGGCCCAATAGGGCTGTGATATTTATAGTAATGAGACTCACAGGTGCACAGACAAAGCCCAGGGATTTTGCTTGTTGTGGCCAAGGGATATCTGCCTGGCTAAGGAGCCAAAACGACAAATCCTGTTTTAAAATAGACTCAGAGGATGTGATCCTTAAGAGAGCNCTCCAGTCATCAAGGCAATCCACANTTAGGACCCGTGTCTCTAGCCATCTCTCTGGAGTTGCCTACCTACCCCATTAGCTGTCCTTACTCTGGTGGGGAGCTCTCTACCTACAGGAGCAGACATCGGACATCAAAATACCATGTCTATCCAGAAGCAGCTTCATAAGCAAAGACAAATCACCTAGTTATTACCAAAGGTCATCCATAAAGTGAGGATGAAAATGACTGTACTGTGCATAATAGTTGCTATTAAATTGGACAACTAGGTTCAGTAAATGCTATTCTAGTAGGGACTTCTATAGGTGGCACCATTAGCATTTGGGCTGAGTGTCTTCTCTGTGTGTAAGGGTGCGGGTGGTGATTGTCTATGTTTTGTAGATGTTTNGAAGCATCTTCTCCTTGGTCTACTAGATGCATATCAGCTCTTCTGTTAGGTCAATCAAAAATGTCTCCAGGTATTGTTAAATGTCCCTTCAGCAGATGGGGGCACCATCCCATTCCATCTCCCTCCCACTCTGGAAGGAGTCCTTTCCATTTTAGGCAAATCCATAGGAAACTCCTGGTGGTCACCATGGTTTTCATCTTTCTTTAATAGGAATCGCTTGGAACACCAGGGAAGAAGGAAGAAGAATGGGTGTTTCCATCACTTGGAAGGTGGCAGGGCTCACACCTGAACCCTGGAACTCTACAGTCATTTGCTTTTAGTTTGGGCCATGAGGCAGTNTGACTTACCTCATTATTTGAAGAAAAGCATGTATTTATCTTCCAGATGATTTCCCCCCATCCCAGATGTTTAAGAATACTTAAACAACACAACAGGATGTAACAATAAAGCTCCCAGGGTAAAACATAGGGTGAGACAGATCACCATATGGCTGCAAGGACATCTCTAGAGGCTGAGACCAAGGGCTGAGCACCCTGTCTGTTTAAAACATCTTAAAACCCGAGGTGTTTAAGATGAAAAGCAAAAGCAGTTTCTGAAACGAGGAGCCATGTCTGGGTCAAGCNGTAATCGGAAATACACAGTGGTATTTCCATCAAAGCCAGGAAGGCCCAAGAACAAGGGCAAGGGGACAGGAGTATGCTTTAAATAAAAGTCATGAAGGAGAGGAATGTCCCTGTCAGAAGGGTTCANTGATCAAGCCACCAAAAACAATTAGAATGAGTGTGCTAAGCACTAAACTTGTTATGTCTCAAAACCTGGAAAGAAAAGATCAATTACTCCCCTGTGAATTTTTTTCCAAGAATCATGACTGACCACCAGATAAGAACCCCTGATTGCAGTAAGTGTCTGTGCAGGCAGCTGCTTGGAAAGCCCAACAGGATGAGGCCACCAAAGCCTACAACAATTGTTGGACTGTCCAACAATGATAGGAAGCACGTACTTAAAACTTTGCAGCCTGATGCCTCACCTTAGTGCTAGCCCTGAAACTCACCTCTGTTGCACTGAATATCTTGTACTGATGCCTCAAAGCAAGAAAAAGGAAAAGACATACTGNCCACTGGAAGTACCAAGTCCAGGTGTATGCACAGGCACCAATATTGGGTATAGGGAAAGAGCTCTTATGGGGTTAAGGCATGCTCAGAGCTTGGGGTGCTGGTCCTAGTTCAGGGATCANTAAGCTGGAAGATCATTAGCCCTGAACCTTCCCTTGACCGAATTTCTCATCTGGAAAATGGGACTAAAGACTTCTTTGGTGTGCAGGAAGCTCATGCAAGCTCAAACCGAATGCTATGAAGCTATGTGGTGAATGTTTTAAGTTGGCTGTTGAGAAATAGGATGAGCAGTGAGTCCCTGCCAGGACTGGCCAACTGGAAAGCACACAGCTATTTTCAGCAACCCTGTGGGTGAGTTCGTCTGGTCTCCTATCAAAGACCTCCTCTTGTACTACAAAGAGTTCAGCATGTTCAGTTTGAGAAACCCTATTCTATCCTGTGGGGGCAAAACAATGAAATGGTTCTTAAAAAAAATGGAACGAGATGTTAGAAAGTTAATTATCCTTTAAAAAGTAAATAAACGAAGCAAGGCTAAATACAAGGACCAAGATAAAAGATTACAGAACTTGGTCTAAATTTAAGATAGGGCACTCTCTTGGGATTTTAGAACTGGCCTCTTTTTTTTTTTCCTTTTCTTTAAAAGATGATCTGGGGGGAGGGTGGAGCTGGGGGGATGGCTCAGTGGATAAAGCACCTACTGTGCATGAGTGGGGACCAGAGTGAGTCGGGATCCCCAGAACCCACATAAATGCTGGTCATGAATGGCAGCCACCTGTAAACCCAGTTCTGAGTTGGCAGACGGCAGATCCCCTGAAAAAGTTGGCTTGCCAGACTAGCTGCTAGGTGACTTTTGGACTCAAAAGAGAGACTCTTCCTCAATAAATAGAGAGTAATCGAGGAAGGAAGCTGGGATCAACTTTGCCCACATGCACATGTATACCCTCCTAGGTGTGTCCCTAACACAGGCAAGCCCTGACACGCATGCACTCTGTACACATACAATTCCATATATAAATAAATGGGAAGAGGCTACTGCCAACTGATGCACAAATACATTCAAGAAAATAAAAACAACACAGTTTTAGACAAATGATTGGCCGAAAGGAGCCATTTCAGGAAGTGACTTTAGGCACATGGTTTGGTGTACTGTCTGGGCCAAGTCCAGACCTCTGCTCCTAACTGTGGAACAGAACATGTCCCTTGAAGTCACCNCACCTTCTCAATTCTATTGGTGGCTTTTAAAACACCTCATTTTAGATTAGCTCTTAATCCTATTTAGATGTAAACTATATTTTACTATTAAAATGACAACTTTTAAAAATGAAGAAATACCATTTTGTAAGATAAACTTCTTAAACTGGAATGCTTGTGTTAAGCTTTTGATTANAAAATACTCAGTGCATCTCCCCGTTTCCTGACAATCAGTCCTGTCTCTGTGGTTTGGGTTATCATTACAGTCATAGGCATTAAGGCAAAGGGGGGGGAGATGGCTCAGAGTGTAAAAAGNCTTTGCCTCACAAGCCTGAGGACGTGAGTTCAATCCCCAGAACCCACAGTGGAAGGAGAGAACCGGTTTCCAAAGTTGTCCTCTGACCTCTACACTCATGCTGTAGCACATCTCATACACTCACACACACTTACACAACACCCATACTGTCACACATGTGCATACATAATAGTAATAAATAAAATTTATTAAAGCAAAACAAAGGCTTTGTGGCTGGGCATGGTCTGAGGCATTAACCTCAGTAGACACGGAGCTTGATTTCAAGGAAGGATGAGTAAAGTGGTAAAGTCTTGTTGTTCATGTAATTTCCCATGATCTTCAAAGGGAAACTGTGTGTGCAAAATTAACAACTGAAGAAAAAAAAATGACGTAGGCATTTCTCACATTGTTTCCCTTTGTGCTTTAGTTTATCAGGCTAACTCGTACTTATAGAAACTTTTAGGTAGTCAACAGCTCTTCCATTCATTTATTTTATGTGTATGCGTGTTTTGCCTGCATGTATATCTATATACCACATGCATGCCTGATGCCCA
>LZPO01034853.1:50697-90302 GCA_001675575.1 Neotoma lepida
CGTGTAAAAAAAACAATAAATCAAACCCAATACACATATACACACACACATCCTCGAAGATATTTTAAGTTCATAAAAATGACTGCCATGTCTTAAAACAATGTGATCACTACAGAGGGTTAAAATAGGGGACTGTAATGACAGCTCAGAAGTTGAGTGATTACTGCTCTACATAGGACCAGGTGAGGTTCCCAGCATCCATACTAGCTCATAAACTCCTCTATAGTTCCAGTGGATTAGACCATTAACTCGAACAACTAAGGGCACTTTGCACACGTAGTTTACATAGACTCAAGCAGGCACATTCATATATATATATATGAAAAGGATAAGCACTTATTGCACCTTTTTGCATATCTTGCCATGCTGGTTACTGCCTTGGTTCCTAAGTATTGCAGCTGGTTAAGACTGTTGAATTGTTTCCCTCCCTTGACAGCCTACACAGTATTATCTGGAACCATGGAAGCGACAGCACAGGAAAAAGAGGCTTTCAGGTCAGATCCAGGTCGAATCATGGAGTCCTGGGTCTAAGTGTGAGTATCTGTAGTAATAGGGGTTCACCTTCAAACCCCAAGAGGCAAGTGAGGGCTACATCAATAATCTATCATGTTTTAGGAGTCATCTGAATTATCCTGACCAAAGAGAGTTTCTTGTATCTGGTATTGGAAGTTTTGTTAGTTTATGTTTCATGTGGTGAACACTGTCAGCCCAAGTGGAATAACTTTAAGAAACATGTATGCATGCACATATCTTAAGGGNAAGAGAAAAGCCCAGCNCCAACAAATACATCTCCATCATAGCTCTTGCATTCATGGCTCAGAGAATCTGCTGTGAAACAGTCTCTCCTAGAAATGGCGGCATAAACAAGATCGGAACAATGGCACCATCAATAGACATGTTAACATGGAAGGGGGACATTTTCACAGGGTCCCATCTCTAGACAAAGAACTTCAGGCAAATAATGCTACGTGAGGGAGAATTAGCCTCTCTCATGGATGAGCCTCTCTTGCTGGTTGTCTAATGCAGAGTGATCACCCCTGAAACCATATACACACAAACAACAAAAACAGACTCAGCAAGTTGTATTTATTTACATGTGTAAGTGCATACACACGTATGTAATGATAATTAAAGAAAAAGAGGCTATCAGCTTGAGGGGGTCATGGAAAGGGGTTTGAGGGAGGGTAGCTGGGAGGGGCTAGAAGGAGAAGAGGGAAGGTGAAGTTACTCTGTTTCAATTAAAAGCGTATTTTAAAAAGGGAATACAAAATAAGACAGACATACTACTAAGGGTCAATATGAAATTAAGATAAATGCAAAGAAGTTTCATATAACTTAAAGTTCAGTTATGTAAGACAGCAAAGAAGACATGAAATTATTATACAAATCAGCTAACTGATTATTTCAGAGAGCCCATGATACTTAGCTTCAGTTATTAACACAGTCTAGAATCATCTAGGAAAGGGGTTTGAAGGAGGGGCTGTCTAGATAGGCTGTGGGGACATCTATGGTGAATTATCCTGACTATATGAATTGCGGAGGACAGAGTCAGCCACTGTGGCTGGCATCATTACCTGCATAGGGGATGCTGGACTGAACAAGAGTAGAGGAATGGAGTCGAGACCCTGATGCCCACATTAATTCACTGCTCTGTGCTCTTAACTGGCTGTGACGTGACTGCCTGCCCCCAGGGCCTGCCACTTAGACTTTTTTTTTATCACAGCCACAGAAAGTGAAACCAAAACAGAGCCCAGACAACCATCATCTATGGCTTCCCTAGGCCTTCTCTCTAAGGGCAGCGAGCACGGAAAGGAAAGCTGCAATGTATCCAAAGGTGGACAGTACCAGATGTTACCAGATGTACCAGATGTTACACTTTAAGGCATTTTTACTCATGATCAAGAATTATAAAAGGAATGTTATTACTATCAGATCCTAATGGAACTTTCAGATATCTACAGGGAGCAACAACAAATTCAGTTAAAACTGGAAAAAAAAATCCACCACTTGGGGGCTGGAGAGATGGCTCAGTCTGTAAAGTGCTTTGTGCTCAAACATGACGACCCAATGTTGAGGCACTCAGCACCAACGCAAAAAGCCTGACACAGCACTATGTGTCTGTAACTCCATTACTAAGGCGGCAAGAGGCATGGCAATGTCTGTTACTTCAGGACTAAGTGGCAAGAGACAGGCACATCCCAGGAGCTCATTGGCCAGCCTAATTCAATAGATGAGCTCCAGGTTTGGTGAAAGACCCTATCTCAAAAATAAGGAGGGGTTGGCAAGATGGCTCAGTCGTTAAGGGCACTTGCTGACTCACTATGCATGCCTGATAACCTGAATTCAATCCCTGGAAGCCACATAAAGACGGAAAGAGAAAACCAATTCCACAGGCTTGGCTCCTGACCTCCATTCATGCACTTTGGCATACATGCCTACACACATACACCAGATAACACACACACACACACACACACACACACACACACACACACACACACATAAATTAAATTAAAAAAAGGAGGTGGGGTGGAACAGAAGAAGATGCCACATCTTGATCTCTGGCCTCCACCTGGAGGCGCTCTTTTACACACATTACATACCTGCACAAACATATACCATATACACGTACACACAGACAAGTCTAAATTTGGAGCTGGTAGGAAAACTGTGGTAGTTTTAATGACTATGGCCCCCATAAGCTCATATTTGAATGCTTGGTTTCTAGTTGGTGGACTGTTTTGGGAAGGAGTAGGAGGTGTGGCCCTGTTGGAGGAGGTGTGTCACTGGATATGTTTTGGGAAGGAGCAGGAGATGTGTCCTTGTTGGAGGAGGTGTGTCACTGGCAGTGGGTTTCAAAACCCCAACATCATTCCCACTCTTGTGTCTCCGTGTCTCTCTCTCTGCCTCCAACTTTCAGATANGATATAAGTTCTCAGCTACTTCTCTAGCACTATGTCTGCCTGTCGCCTTGTTCACAGCCATGATGATCATGGACTAACCCCCTGAAACTATAAGCAAGCTCCCAATTCAATGCTTTCTTTCATAANTTGCCTTGGTCATGGTTGTCTCTCTTCACAGCAACAGAACAGTAACTAAGACAGTAATATATGAACCAAATGTAACTTATTAAGCAATTTGCTGTATTTCTATGTATCCTTCCTATGATTATCTTAATTAAACTGAGGGTTGGGATCAGATTTGAGAGCAATACTCTCTCACTGAGGCAACATATATGTAAATTCCTCTTTTGTGTTCCAAATGGTCCTTTTTCCATGGACTAAGTTTTATATTCTGCTTACTTACTACACTGATTTCCAGTTCACAAAAGCTTCCAAACAGAATAAAAGTGAAGAAAGAATCTACATGGAANGAAAAGTCCCAGGAAAGCANCATCTTTCCTGGGTGAGCATCTCAAACAGCTGAAGCCCTGGATCAATCACAGCTTCCACTTGCTACACCTGTGAGCATGCACACTGCTACCTAGGGATGGACGCTTAGTGAGACACCAGTCATCTAGGTTAGAAAGTGGTAAATCCCCTATTAATCCTCTAGACGTGTGTGGCAGAAGCACAGGCTTTGTGATGTCAGGGACAGTAATCAGCATNGTTCATTAGCCAAGAGGATGGTGGTAACGAGTATAGTCTCACACACCTGGTGCTGAGGACTCTCTCCATCTCAAATTCCAAAAAGCAGGCTATCAACCTAAGGAAATAGCTCAGGAGGCAAAAAAGCGCCAGGTTCCTCATTTCTCTAAGCAAATGGGTTTTCAAATCCCTGAATTAAATATTTTGTTTCGTCTTCTCTAATGCCAAGTGANAAGTCACAACTTGCAGATTAAGTGGGTGGCAGAAGAATGAGCTCGTCAGTCTCGAAGGCCAGATTTTTGAGTTGAAAGTCTCCTGGAAGCAGACCTATCTGCCAGTCAGCTTTCATGTTAGCTGGCAAAAGAAACTATCAAAATGGACTCCAAATTGCAAAGAAATCCCTGATTCTTGCCACTCTCATTTTGCTACTTCAAATGTTAAAGAGAGNCATGAAGTCANTTCTGCAGCATCATGACCCAGGGATACTTNTGTGATTAAGCTTCAAAGGTGCAATCGTTGTGCTTGCTTACAATTCTCCTTCGAAGAAGCGGTCCACTTCTATTACTACCTCCCATTAGCAAAAGACCAAGTGAACCTTTACCACTGGGGNAGGATANCGAAAGTGGTGAAGAAAAGTGCCAAGTAAGTGGTCAATTTGGCCAAATAAAGATCTTACACACTCGAGGGAGCCACAGATTTCAGAACAATCCATAAGGACTAGAGTTGAGTAGCTCTANAAAAGAAACTTCTAACNGCAGTTATGCAAACTATGAGATGTGATACGCTTTTNAAAAAGNCCCAGAAANGTGTGAAATAAGTACAAAGTTCTTACACACCCAAAGCCAAGGCGACAGCATTAGAACCTGTGTGGCATTCCCCAACTTTGGTATTTTAAATTTCCTACACACCCCAACTAGGCATGAAGTTTAACAAGAATACATTTGCAGGCTTCAGAACATAACCAGTGTGACACGGCCTCTTNGAATGGGTCCACTTACTGGAGACATCAATGGCGCAAAATGTCAAGTTTCTGAGCGGTGGTAGGAGGCATTCTCTCAGGAAAAACAAGTCTATATCTTAGGGAGTAAACACTTAGCACTTCCCTTTCTAGAAGCGATCAAATCAGTAAATCTTTAATTTCAATAAGAAATCCTCTGCTCANAGCCAAACTCAGAACTTTAAATTATATAGCTNTTGACTTTGAACTACATCAGCATGGGTGTTAGGAAGGGAGGGAGAGAGGGATGCTNTGTCTGGGAGAGAAAGTCTAAGAATGTGCACAAGAACCCACATGGGGAAGGCACAGGGGCACCTGTACCTGTGCCCACCTGGGCAGTGGCTCCTCTCTTCTCTTCCTCTTCTCATGTCACCTTGTGGACTCAGCCACAAGATTCCTGAAGGTCTGTGCCATTCCTCTCCATAGCAACAGGTTTATAATTAAACAGACTATCCAGACACAGTCTAGGAAATATTATAGCTTGTAAACTTCAGTTATATAAAAAGCTTTTTAAAGAAACAAAATTAAATGTTTGACAAGCCATTCTTGCTGAAAATACAAGAAAAAAAATAGTATGTGTGGTTTTTTTTGAGACAGGATTTCTCTGACAAGAAAGTAGTTCTTAAAAGACCAAACACTGTCCCAGGCAGTGAAGACACTAATGGGACCCTTCCAGTATGCATACAATTCTCTCTCAGCACTGGCAATCACAGTTCCTGCCACAAAGCTTTTCGTCCCATGAGATGACATTGTAGTAGTCTGATAAAGTCAGACTGCCACCAGTGTTTGCCCAGCCCCTTCATGTTAGAGTTTCTGATGAGTTTTACACCTCTAGGGCTGCGACATGAGAGACATTTGCTAAAAGCTACTTTCAAGAAACAAAACCAAGAACAAAACAGGTGGGCTCAAACTGCATTTGACTGAAGATGGTGTCAAATACCATCATGTCTGGAGGTCACCAACCTTTCCCCAGGTGACTGTCATTTCAATTTCTCTCATGGGTCTGTCAGCCAGGTTCAGGGAAACCACANAGAGTATATTGATTAAGCTACTAGTTTGCTGAGGCTGATGTAAAAACCACAATGTACACTGTGCCTCAGAGTGGAGAGACAGCTCACAACAAAAAACAAAAATAGTACTAAAAGGCCTTTTCTTTTGAGATAAGATCAAAAACCTGCTGTGTGGTTCCTGCCTCCACCTTCCAAGTGCTGGGATTTTAGCTGTTCAGGTTTATGTGGTACTTGGGATCCAACCTAGGGCTTCATAAGTGATACAGGGAAGTACTATATCCACTGAGCCACATCTCCAGCCCCTGAAAGCACCGTCAATAGCTTTGCAGAGAGGTGCAGCACACTAATGCAGATGCACTGGACTGGGAGTCTCACCATGTCTATCTGAGACATAGTAGCTGAGTGCAAAGTAGTTAATTACGAAACAAGTCATTGTCCGACACACCTTCCACCACCATTTTTCATGTCCAGAAGTGCAGAAGTGCACGAGTGTGTCATGCCTGTGGAGGTCTGAGGTTGGTATCAGGAACCAACCTTGACTCTTCCACTTGTTAGCCTTGCATCTACTTTCTGAGGCTGGAATTATAAATGGGCTGCCATATCCACCTGGCATCTATGTGGGTTCTGCGGATCCCAACTCGAATCTTCACGCTTGCCCCGTGAGAGCCCTAAGAGCTGAGCCATCTCCCCAGCCCAGCCCATTGGACTAATGTTTTACCAAAATCATGGCTTACCTCCACCTCGTAAACGCCTCTTACCAAGATGGCAAGGTGAACATTTTGCAGTGAGGAGACTGAACAATGTGGTTTCTTTCTTCACTTTTTTTTTTTTTTAACGAATTGGTGAAGTTATGACTGTGAAAAAACATGCCAAATTTTGCCAAGGTAAGTTCTCAGCTAGACTCCTACTTTTGGTTCCTCATCAAACTGTTCCCCAGGTGGCTTTTTCTCTTGCTGGAACTTCCCAGTATAGACACATGGCAGCTTCGGGCATTCTAGAAACACTGCAAGGTCCTATGCTCAAGGCAGGAATGTCTCCTAAATCTATCCTATATGTTCCATAAGCTGTCTTAGTTAAGGTTTCTATTGCTGTGAAGAGGCACCATGATCACAGCAACTCTTATTAAAAACAAAACAAAACAAAACAAAACAAAAACCCTTAATTGCAGTGGCTTGCTTACATTTCAGAGGTTTGGTCCATTATCATCATGATGGGGAGCATGGTGGCATGCAGGGAGACATGGTGCTGGCTACATCTTGATCAGAAGGCAACAGGAAGTGTACTGAGACACTGGATGGTATCTTGAGCATAGGAAACCTCAAAGCCTGCCCCCACAGTGACATACTTCTTCCAGTAAGGCCATGCCCACTTCAACAAAGTCACACTTCCTAATAGCGTCATTCCCTGTGAGATTATGGGGGCCGATTACATTCAAACTACCACACCACCTCTCCCTCCAAGGTCCAAAAGCTCTCATTTCTTTATTCAAATCCAGCCCCACTCACTCTAGAGCCCAGGCCTGACTTTCCTATCCTCTGATCCCATCTGGTCCCCTGCCAAGTGAAGAAGGCTGACAATTATCCCATAAACACAGACAATGCTAATGGCAGGTGGTGGCACTGTCCAACATTAAAGTCATACCCACAGGGTCGAGCAGTTTGGATTATAAAGCGGAAGGGGGGCGGGCAGTGGTGGTTCAGTCAGTAAAGCATTTGCCTTGCAAACACAGGAATTTTAAGTTCAATCCCCAGAACTAACATAAAAATGTGGTAGAGTACACTTGTAACCCAGTGCCGGCAGGCAGAAGCAGGGAGCTCCTGGACTCGTCTGTCCTAACTGGTGCTCCCCAGGTCACAGGCAGTCCCTGCCTCAAAAAGTGGAATCTGAGGATGACACTTAAACTTGCCCTCTGGCTTCCATATGCATGCACACACATGTTCACACGTATTCTGCTCACATGCACACACATGCTCACACGTATTCTGCTCACATGCACACACATGCTCACATGCACACACATGCCCACATGCACACACATGCTCACACGTGTTCTGCTCACATGCACACACATGCTCACATGCACACACATGCTCACACGTACTATGCTCACATGCACACACATGCTCACACACGTACTATGCTCACATGCACACACATGCTCACATGCACACACATGCTCACATGCACACACATGCTCACATGCACACACATGCTCACATGTACTAGGCTCACATGCACACACATATGTACATAGATTAAAAAAAGTGTTATGTCTGCTGAGTGTGCTTCAGGGATGGGAAGTGCTGTAGTTCTGTAACAGCACCTGGCCTGACTTAGGGCTGAGACCAAAAGATCTAGCTGTTCTTTGCATTCACAACCGAGGATATAATGTGGACTGCCTGGCCCTTTACAGAGAAAGCAACAAAGGCTAACTTTGGAAGAGGTTAAACCCTGTTCACTGTGACAGATGCATATTGTGGATAAATTCTCTGAATTTTTGAGGCCTAGTTGAGATTCAAGTTCTATCAGAGAACTAGGTGAAATTAGGGACTCTTCTTAGGAAATTAGGAACACTCTTGAACGTTACTTAAAAATAACCAGGAATGTGGGGTGGGAGGTGGCTCAGTCAAGCACAGGCACCCATGTAAAAGGCCACAGGCAGGGGCATGTCATACCACCAGTGCTAGGAGATAGAAACAAGAGGATCACAGGAGCCCTCTGGAAAGCCAGTTCAGCCAGTCAGTGAACAAGAGGTTTAGTGAAAGGCCTTGTCTTGAGAAAGAAAAAGAAAGAAAAAAAATGGTGAAGACACTTGATGACCTCTGGCCTTTGTGTACACTCATGCAAACGTGTATACGCACAGGTGTGCAAACATATCACAGGGAAAGAATTCTTCTTCTATATTTCTCACTAACACTGAAGGTGAAAACAACTAAGCTAGGAAGAAAATATTTCTGAGGTTGCCAGTTCTTATTGAGGTATTATTAAGTATCTAGTTGATGAAGGTTTCTGAAGGTGGATTATGGTCTTGACATAGTGGAATCATCTGGAGTGTGTGTAAAAACTACAGATTTTTAACCATAACCTAGCTATTCTATCTGGTTAAGATATTACAACAACCTAGAAGGAGATAAACATTGGATAGCAAGAATAAACCACACACATAGTTCCTAAACTACAAAACACTGAATGTGTGTTATTTTATATTATGCCTGTTAATTAAACAGTACGCATCTTCACAGTCATTAACAGTTAAAACCAGTAAAAAAAAAAAATGCAATTAGGCCATTGTCTGAAGTGCCTTGGCCGTAGCCCTGGGATTGAAGCTACACACTATGGGTTTCACAGTCCCATTTGAGCCACCGAGACACCAACAGAGAACAAGAAGGTTGGCCTTGAGCCAATGGCCATGAACGTTCTATAGTGATCTGGGACAGACAGTCACCAGACAGGTGAAGAGCTACCACATTAGCAAGATATCTGGCCAGACAGTCAAGCTGACACTCTTCCACCTCAGAACAGAGCCCCTAGGGCATGTTCTTCTCCCCCCCACCCACACCAGAACAGGTCTGCCATTCAAGCAGATCAGGCCTTCCTTGGGGCCTCAAGGAGCATCCTAGGACAACCCTTCTCTGTTTTAATCATTGCTTATGTTTTCACCAAAACACTCTCCCTTCTTAAAGCTTCTCAGATTAACTGCTCAGAGACCTCAAGGCTAAAGGACTTCCCTTTGCATCCTAACGCCTTCCCTTCTGCTCACTACCATACACACCATCGGTGTCCTTTCTCTCCTGGCTACACAAAGCCAAGAGTATCATGGAGTATCGTGGAGAGCCCAGCACTGAGATACTCCCCAGGGAGAAATAGTCCCCACTCAACCATGCTTCATAAACTGAAGGGCTTGGGTCCCTCCCCTCGATCACAGTAGCATCCAAAGGTGCCCACCCCTCCCAACAACTGGCTGCCCACAGCCACTGAGTGCTGATAGCAAACTGAAGACTGTTCATGACATCATGTCATCTTCCTTTACTGTAAATCCTCTTATCTGTCTGGCACAGTGGTTCTCAGCCTTCCTAGTGCACACTTCATGTTGTGGTGACCCCCAACCATAAAATTATTTTCATTGCTCCTTCATAACTGTAATTTTGCTATTGTTATGAATGGTAATGTAAACATCTGATATGCAACCCCTGTGAAGGGGTCACGACCTCCAGGTTGAGAACCACTGGTCTGGCAATTTAACTTTCTCTAGCAGGTGTTTCACTAATTGTATAATCAACCACATTGTAAACATTAGCAACTTAGTAGTTCTTAAACCTACCTCATCTATTCCTTAAAGAAACGCTAGCAAGTACTGCCATTTTACAAATAGGAAGTGGATACAGAAAAGTCAAGGGACAGCAACGCATGGGGACAGGTCAGAGGCAAAAAATGGCTCTCAAAAATAGAAATTTCTTTATTATACCCTAACAGGCCATTTGTAAAACTGCACACAAAAAGTAAACACTAATTATGATTTTTTTTTCGTTACTGACTTGAAAAAGGACCTGTCACATTAAGTATTAGTATTAAGAAGTAGGTGTCCAGGCTGGTGAGATGCTTAGTGAGTAAAGTCCCACAAAGTTGGTCTCTGACCTCCATATATGTCATGGCATGTGTATAAATGCACACACAATAAATAAATAAACATCAAAGAATTGAAGTACCTAAAGTGGTCAAAAACTAAACTACCCAGTCTTCCTGATGGCATTAACCTTAGCACACTGAAAGATGACAGTCAGGCTAAGCGTCCTGAAGAGCCAGTCAGGAAATGCCACCTGGCCACTGTTGACTTCAGTGCCTGCAGGCAATTCTGTTGGGCAGCCTGGCCTGGGAGTTTCCCCACTCACATGCATTCCCGCCATCTGAGACAGGATGTCACTGACCAGAAGTCTTAGCCAGGAAAAAGGTAGATATAGCCCCAGGCCGTTGGGGCTGCTATGGTGGGAAGGCTGGGTGTGGGCAGCACCCCAACATGAAGGTGGCACTTTGAAGGCTGACTCAGAGGCCACCTTGTTATTTCTGAATGTCCAGCCATCTGAGGATTGTACATATCCTCATTCTTGGGACATGTCATCTGACCTTTGTATCGTTCCAAATTGCTCAAAAGTGAAATTCTGTGTTTGTTGGGTTTCCTCATCTTTGGTGAGGGAGGTTGAGATACATACAGGTGGATTATCAGATGACACAGGAAAAAAAAAACATGTAGGTATGGTGTGACCTTGATGGTGTCATGACTCCGTGTGCATGTCTGGACTTTACAGTCAATGTAATTAAGCTAGATACTTCATGAATCTACTTATAGCATCTTCTGTGTTGCTGGTCTGTGGAAAGGGCCCTCTCAGTAAAGAGCCTGCCACCGTGCAAGCATGAGGGTCNGAGTTCCAGCCACAGAACCCATGAAAAAAGCTGGGCATGGTACCACGTGCTAGTAATCCTCGTGCCGGGCGAAGCGGGGTGGACACAGGCAGACGCTTGGGGATTGCTGACCAGCCATTCAGCTTGTCTAGTTGAACTAAAGTCCCTGTCTCAGATAAAAAGGTAGGTGACATCTGAGGAACCACACCTGAGCTTGACCTCTGGCCTCTACATAATATGCATAAAAACATACGTATGCAGGCATGCAGCACGCACACGTGCGCACACATGCACACCTCCCCCTGAAGTTACCAAGCACTATACTACAAAAGCACGTAAGGTTGAAAATGAACACTGTCACCTCTCTTTAAGCCATTCTTTACTGTTGGAAGACATCCTTCCCCACCTGCCTAAAAGTTCACACTGACAGAGCTCTGGGTCTCCCAGCCCGAGGCTAAGAACACTTGTCTTCCTATAGCTTCTAAGAATATGGCGAATAAAGTCTAGAGTGTCTGTCTTCCTTCAGCCGGGTAAGTCTATTCCTGATAACAAACACCCACTCTCTCCGTTTACTCCGGCCACTGCAGCTGTTTCTCAGCTGTCCCAGCCAAGTGTATCCCTGAGCTATGCCGTCTGCCCATCTTGTGCGCGGCTCCCCTCCTCCAGCTTCCGGGAAAACAGCTGTGCAAGCACGTCCCATCCCACCCTCAGGCTCACCTACAGTGGGTTCTGTTCAGAAAGACAAGGACTGACCTCTCACAGTGGAATGCTGATGACACTGTCCCATGATTACTTATCATTAACAAACTATCTTAAAAGTAAAGGCCAAGAACGATGAAAGCCGCTTGTGATCTCTCATCCGTGGACGGACAGAAGGGGCTGAAGCCTGATCATTTCGATCCCAGGTGGCACCTTTACCTGTCTGTCACATAGATAGGGATGTCTACAAGACTGGACTTTCTCTATTTAAGAAAAAAATTACTTTTTATTTATGTGCACACGGATGCCCACAGAGGCCATAAGATGGTGTCAGGTTCCCTGCAGCTGGAGTTTCCAGCGGTTGTGAGTTGCCAGACATGATTGCTGGGAACTAAATTCAGCTTCTCTGGAAGAGCTGCAAGCACTCTAAACTGCAGGGCCGTTTCTCCAGCTTCTAGAACTGTCTAAATAGCTAAGCTGGGCTTGCCTCCACAGTGGCTGGTTCCACCAAAGCAAGGGTTTGCAAAGGCAGGAGGCAGCAGGTACAGGCTAAGCCAAGAAATAGACTCAGCTCAGCACTGCAGTATTCAACCAGAAGGGAAATAGACCCCACTCTGGAGAGAGAATGACAAGGAAAGCGTGATGTCTCTGCCCTTCTATACCATCTTCACCTTTGGAGACAGCGCATTGTGTATCCCAAGCTCTCTCAAAATCAAACTTATAACACAGCCAAGAATGACTTTGAACTCCTAATTCTCCTGTTCAGACCTCTCAAATACCAAGATTACAGGCATGTGTCACTACATCTGTTTGGGATCCAGGGCTTCATGGGTACTAGGCAAACACTGAGCTACATCCCTAGCCTATTGTCCTATTTTGAATTTCAAAGGTGACATGGATGCAATCTGTAATTATGCTTCTGGCTATATCAAGAACAGGCCAGGAAACCTACCATTTTGGCCCAAAGAAAGAAAATGGTACAATTAGGGCTTATAGACCAGATAGTACATCTGCTCAACCTGTTATGTAGCCACAATACCTGTTCTACAGCTGCCCAGGACACACATGGATGTCGGTATTCAAAGAATGTACAACAGAAAACAAACAAAAAGAGTTTCATTTAATCCTAAAGACTGCAGGGGAGCCCTTACAGCCCCTTACAGATGTCACAGCAGGGGCAAATTGCACTGTACAGAATGTTAAAAGGAAACAAAAGGTTGTTTCCCACTGTTTGTAAAAGAAACTATGAGAGAAAGAGATCACTTCAAATCCAGGAGGAGAGATGAGAGTCTTGGCCTTTGTTACTCCTCTGGGAATGTGTCTGCTTCCTGTTTTTGAAGCAGCCAACTTTGGAGTCTGGAGAGGTATGGCTTAGCAGTCATTTGCTGCTCCTCCCAAGGACTTGAGTTCAGTTCCCAGCACCCACAGTTGGCAGCTCACAACTGCCTATATAACTCCAGAGGATTCAATGCCATCTTCTGGCCTCTGTAAGCACCTGAACACACATGGGATATAATATGCACTTATATGCCTCCCCCCCACAAACACACATAGATACAAATAAATCTAAAATAGTTTAAAAGAAATAGCTCCAGGCTAGCGGCATATCTCAGTGGTCAAGCACTTTCCTAGAATGTGTGAGGGCCTGGGCTCAAGTCTTTAGAACAAGAAATCCAAACAAAGAAGCCCCAAGCGACAGCATCTTTTATTTCCTCAGGTCTCAGAGAATCCAGGTTTGGGATCTCTCACAACACGACATCTTATCTTCCCTCAGACAAGCGAACACATTCTGCTACAAAAGAGATCCCAGAGGGCCCAGTGATTTGTCCCTTTACCTGTGACCCCTGTCCACTAGCTTAGGTGACTTTTTTCAATACCTCCCATACACCCAGCTCTTGCAGGCTTAGGACATCTGGACAGGCAGGTCACCTCTTCTTTATGTCACACAAGACCCAGGACAAGCCTTCTGAGCAGGTGGAAGCTCACAGGCAGCCTTTCCTCAAGGAGCCTCCACATGATTTCCTGTCTCTACTTCCTGTTCGCTTTCTTGGGCACATATGTGAGAACACATGTGTAACTATTTCACTCATCAGGGTCTCGTTGCTACCTGAAACAACCACAGTCCCCCAAACCTGGCTCTTCTGTCTTATTTAATATTTGTACCTCCACGGATTTCCTAGAGCATAGGATGTCAAAGGGATTCAGAAGTGTCACTTAGTTGGGCTGACTCCTGTATACAGGTAGCCACAACAGGAGAGTCACCAGTTGTCCTGGCCTCAGTTTATTCTTTATGTTGTTGGGACAGGTGGGAGTTGAGTTAAATATCAATTTCCTTTTGGCAGTAACAATGCACAGTTACTCTGTATTCGTAAGGGTTTAGAAGTAAACATTTACTTAGGTTTTACTCTTCAGTGAAGGGATTCATGACCAGCAGAGACTTGTAGTCTCTGTTTAATAGGACTAAAATTATCAAATCTTAGCACAAATAAATCTGAAAGAAAAAATATCAGCGTTCTTAAGAAACACTGACAAGCAGAGAGTCTAAGATATGAAAAGTATTTGACTTTTTTTTTTTAATTTTTCAGAGAGTCTGCATTTATTTTCTATCCAAGGATGATGTCCAGTACATATCCAGCAAGCTACAGTCCTGGGTCTGAAGTTCAAATTTGCTGACAATCTCATTTCAAGCACATCCAAAATTAGCAACTAATTCTCTCCACACGCTTTATTAATAGACTCCTGAAGCTCCGAGATTGGGGAGAAGCTCAGTCAGCATTGTCGGCAAATCATACGGATGGAAGAGAAAGACCTTCTAACATAATCACTATCAACAGACAAACCTGGTCATACTGATGAGGGAGGGAGACCCCTCATCAGTTCCACTTATGCTGGTGCATAAGAAAAGGCAAATGCACAGCTGGCGTGGGGGTGGGAACTCAAGCCAGAAAACTGGTCACAGCCTCTGACCCTGTTTGGTTTAGATTATAATCTCCACAATTTACACTGACAGCCTTCTTGGAAAAGGCTACTTAGTAGGAGTTATCTTAAATTTATTTAGGGTTAAGGATGTAGCTCAGTTGGTGGAATGCTTGCCCAGCATGATGAAGCTCTGGGTTTGATCCCTATCACCGTACACACTGGGCACAGTCACGCATGTTTATAACCCCAGCTCTCAAGAGTTGGAGGCAGGAAAACAAGGGGTCCAACCTGGGCTACATGAGACTTTGTCTCAAAATAACACATAAAATCATTTAAAAACCTTTTGTTTTCTAGCATGTGTCTAAAAGAGTGACTTAAAATGACATCTTCTAGGGTTTAATGAAGACTAGAGAGGGCAATTTTTAAGAAATACAGTCGAGGAAAGGTAGCCATTACCCAAGAGTGTGCTTACTGTGGCCTTTATAAAAGTGAATGAGCCTCTGCCTCTCCAAAGTCTTCTAACCTGAAGTCATAAAAAGAAAAGTTGCTGATGCTGGTCATCAAGCGAGCCATAAAATTTTTAANAAACACTTTTTATTGATTTTTTTCCCTCAGGGCTCCTCCATTATAGTATGGTAGAAAATTCGTTAATCCTGAAAGGATGTCATTTCCTACATGGCAACAAAAAAATATGAATTAAGATCTGTTTGCTGATAACAGCTCAGCAGGGCGATTTGCTGCAGAGTCAACCCCTTAAACATCTGTAAGGAAGTCCTGTCTCCTCTTTCAGAGGGAGCAATAACAACAACAGCTAAGATTCATTTATGGATATTAAGCATTAATAAGGGCCAGTCACCACAGCTCGTGTTAAATGGGCTCAAATGACCCTACTGAATTTGTGCTTCCAACCTTCTAAAAATCTCTTATTGCAGAGATGCTTGATGAAACAAAGAGGGAACCAGAAAAGTGAGAGGAAGAAAGGCAGAAGACAGCAGCGTGTCCTCACAACCACTGCATTTTCCCTCCTAGCCTGCACGTCTTACTTTACGAACAACATTACAAACTTAGCTCACCGCCTTCTACATCCTCAGCAGGTGAGAAGCAGCAAACCACACAAGGCCCCCTTTCTGAGAGCTGCAAGCAGTATCCCTGGCTCAGCAGAGAACTGAGGAATGAGCTCTGAACATCTCTGACATCACAGGGGTCTGAGGCCATCAAATGGCAGCAAGTGTGTGTCTGTCTTATTAGCTCCACCAGCATTTATCTATGTATGTGTACGTGTGTGTGTGCACATGCAGCTCATGTGTGCACTGAAGTATATGTGTACAGACACCAGAGGACAACCTGTGGTACACTACAGGTACCACTCACCTTTTTAAACACAATCTCTTGCTGGCCTGGAGCTTTCTGAGCAGGTCAGGCTCACTGGCTGGGGATCAAAGGGACCTCCTTTCTCCTCATGTCCAGTTTTTTTTTTGGGGGGGGGTCATAGAAATCAATTTAGATCCTTATTTTTTGCAGGACACTTTACCAATGAAGCCATCTCCCGAGTCCCAGTTTTGCTAACAGATATGCTCAGTGATGTTAAGAATAACCAGATCATATAGACTGTATGTCACAAAGGTCACCTTGAGAAAAAACCCTGGGACATGCATGGGACCTGTCTCTTATACACATCTAGATGTGTATAAGAGACAGGTAAGAATAACCAGATCATATAGACTGTATGTCACAAAGGTCACCTTGAGAAAAAACCCTGGGACATGCATGGGACTGCCTACTTAGAATGGCATCGAAGAGAGCAATGTAAACATGTGAGCTATTGAGCAATATGAAAGTCAAGCTGTCCCTGCATGGGTCATTCAATAAAGACTATAGATGGCCCAGAACTGGCCACAATTAAACCCCAAGCATCAGGAAGAGGGTGGTTTGGGCATCAGGCCCACTAAGACCCAAACTCTGGTGCTACCTGTATATCTACCCTTGGACAAGGAACCACAGTATCTTGTTAAAAAAAGTGACTCAAGGAACTTTTACCTGTTCTTCTATTTTTAATATTCTGCTTTCAACAACAAAGAAGAAACCACTTCCCAACTCAGTCTGAAATTACAAAAATCTAACAACAGGCCTTCTCTTTCAAGAAGTGGAGTTTCAGAAGCCACAAAAATGTGCTCAGCTAATATTTACAGCAGTGAAATAACGCAGCGACTGGGAGAAAGGGCATTCGTGCACAGGCCCCAACAAGACAGACCTGCCTGGCCCTGGATAGTTAGAACCCCATGTTCCCTTACTTCTTACAGCTGGAAACGGATGAGAAAATGAACACTTTTACCTCTAAGCTATTCCAGGAGATAAGCTCTCTTATACAGACTTTGAAGATACTCAACAGAACACCCTGTTGCCTTGAATGCATAGGTGTTGACCAGCTGTATCCTGAATTCATGTTGTGGAGCACATCCCCGGCCCAGCAAGAGGCGCCACATAACATGCGTGCTTGTGAGTGATGAAGGCCAGGTAAGAACAGAAGGGTGTTGTCACATCCATGGTTATTACTAACCAAACAGGTCTACGTTGGCAGTTGCATCAGCTTACCTAGCTGATCTCAGCCCTGACTATACATCAGAATTGCCTGTGTATAACCCCAGGTGATAACACTGTTGCGGTTGGAGTATGCAAAGTCTCTCCTAAGCTCACGTGTTTGAACACTTGGTACTCTGGTGGTGCTATCTGGGAAGACTGGAGAACCTTTAGGAGGCAGAGCCTTGCTAGATGAAGGAAGTGGGTCCTCAGGGACAGGCTTGGAGGTTTTATAACCCCATCTCACTTCCTGGTCACTTCTGGTTCCTGACTCTTTCTGGTTCCTGACTATGGATGAAATGTGACCAGAGGCCTCCCACTCATATCTGCCATGACAGCCTGGATCCCCTTGAAATATCTATCAAAGTAAACCCTTCCCTTCAGTTGCTTCTTGTCCAGTATTGTCAAAGCAACAAGAAAAGTAACTAATGTACCCCACTAACTAATGTACCCCTTTACTCCTTCAAGGCCAACAAGCCCACTTCTGGCCACAAGTGTAATTTTTCATACTGGATAATCATAACCAATAAAATTCTGTGAATCCAGTCTGCATTGTTTGGAGCAGATTCTAGCCCACTGGGAATTAAGTCAGCAAACTAGCAAGCATATCAATAAATTAACATAAAATATGTGCATCAAATCACAGTGGCGTATTTCTGTAACCTTAGTACTTAGAGGCAGACAGGAAGCCTGGGAGTTCAAGGCCAGCCTCAGTTATGAATCAAATTCCATGCCAGTCTACGTTTTATTCCACTCTGTTTCAAAAATAACAAAAACACAGATCAAAAAAAAAAAAAATCTGGTGGCCAGTGGTTTGTAGAAAACCAAATGTTACTATGTAATCACGTCTGCTGTGTTGGCTCATTTAAACATCATTCTGGATGCAGGGTGGGCAATGAAATGGCCACTTAGCATGCTTGGAAACACTGGCATGAAGTTAGAAAGCTTTCCCAGGGGTTTTAAAGCAACACGGTACTAAACTTTAGCCCTCCAGTCTTTAAATACTGCCATTTTTGCTGTCTGCCCCCAATAGGCCCTACCTCCTACTCTGTCCCTTCTTCCCCACTTTGGCAAATCGTCCTGCATCTGTTTTGCTTGGCAACACACATCAGCATTCCAACAGATGTCACCTGGCCACTGACTGCAGATTGCAACACACTAGGCAAAACAAGAACTCTGTGCAAAGGGAAAACAACACCCAGTGAGGCTTCTGTGACAGGAGGTCCTTGACCTGCAGACACAGGGTGGGTGAAGGAAGCTGTGTACCACTCCACCCCTCTCATGCCAGCGTGCCCAAGACCACTGAAGGAATGCTCTCAAGCCCCATTATACCTAGTGGGAGGCTCCTCCCTGCCCCAAGATGCCTCTTTTCTTCCCAGACAGAACCTCTACACAGGCCTGGTTCTTCAGCCACAGAAATGAGGAGCAGCTGGCTTCGGTTACTTTATGATACCCATGGGACTTCCACAGAAATCATGTTGTCTATTTTCCCCCTTTTGGTAAATATACATTATAAGGGATATTTCCAGTAGCTCAAAGGAACATCTATTTCCTCAGCAGCCACTCCCACTTCCCCCTCACCTATGCCTTCTCCAAGGGATTCAGACCGTCTGTCTGGCCACCCTCGAGTCCTCAGCTGACCAAGAAAACGTGTGACAGGCAGAGGATGAACTGATGACCCAAAACCTGAAGAAAACATTCCAAACCTGGCTCCCAGAAAATGCTTCCGAAGAGCCTGCCTCACACCGGGGGTGAAGCCTGCAGGATAAATGAGCTATTTTAAAAGCTATATATCTGCTTTGTAGCCTACGCATTATTCATCAATGGACAATATGCCCATAATAAGTGCAGTCTGCAAACCAGAAGCTGACTCTGGTGCAAAGCTGCAAAAATACATCCACCCACATCCTGGCATGACACAGGCAGCAGAAAACATCTTGAAATAACACTCCCTGGAGGAGCAGAAAAGCTCACCATTTTCCAGGCCTTGCAAAAAGAAAATGGTAGGCTAAATAGTGAGGTGAGATGACCTCCTCACAGAACTGATTGTCCCTGGTACTTGGGGGAATAACTGGGGATGGGGGAAGGCGTGGAGATAGCAATGTAAGCCAGGGACCAGGACCTTCCATCCTTGAAGGGGACAGGAGCTTACAACAGTCTCTCCTGTTGGCTCTCAGCTCCTACTGCCTTGAACACCCTTAGAGCAGTGGCCCTATGGTCCATCTCTGTCCCACTGAAGCCCTTCTATAGCCTTCCATCTCCATATGCTCCATTATCTGTGCACCCCATGATGATGCTACTTCATGATGGGTTCCGTATACCATCTATGAAGTTTGCCTCTAATTGTTAACGACACAATCCAGACTTGGTAAGAGTCTCAATAAGGAGCTGTCTAGATGAAGTTGGCCTGTGGACACATCTATGTAGTTTTGTCTTGATTGATATGGGAAGACACAGCCCTCTGTTTAGGTCCTGGATTGTCTAAGATGAGAAGGAGTAAGCTGAGTACGAAGCATGTATGCAATCATTTCTCTTCGCTCTAGCCTGCGGATGTGATACGATTAGCTGTTTTCAAGTTTCTGCTGCCGTGACTTCCCTGCAGGAATGGACTGTAAACTGGAATTGGGGGCCAAGTAAAACCTTTCTCCTTTAAGTTGCTTTGTCAGAGGGTTTTACCACAGCAACAGGAATGACACAAGAACACATGTGCACCTAGCACCACCATGTGCACCTCCTTGCCATTCCCTCTATTCTTTAAGTGTACTTGGCATTTGAGTCCTTTGCACACACTTGTCCCTCTGAAGCATCTCCTCCCAGCTATCAACTTGGTGTGCTCTGCATCACCCAAGGTGGATTTCCTTGGCTGCCTCATGTAATCCCTGCCCTGGTTCCCTCTCTGTGACCTTCACCATCTTCTCCTATAACGAGCTTTACGCTTCTTCTTACCTATGTCGCTGCTAGCAGGATGAGATGGCAGAAGGGCAGGTTTGGTTGGGGTCTGCTCCCTGATGTGGTCCCAGAATCTGGGATGGTACCTGGCTTGAAAGAAAAGTTTCTGAGTTCACTTAGCCTTCTTATTGGTCTTAGGTGGGTCCTGGGGAGTCCTACCTATTTGTTCAAGTAGACAAAGTTGCATGGGTCAAAAAAAAAAAAAAAGGGGGTTTTGGAAAAGGTTTGAATAAATATTATGGCTGCACCAGTCAGAATAACATGAGCAACTCTTTCCCCATGACATCTAAAATACTCCAACAAAACAAAGGCACTGAACTAGAGACCAACACTTAGAGCCAGTCGGGATTTCTCTATCCATCACAGGGACACAGATACCACAGGCAAAACTGCATCTATACCACTGTCTGGGGTTTTCCTGGCAGGCTAACCCTTCAGTCCTCAATGGCAAGTGGGAAAGGTGTGACTATAGATTTTCTATCATTGACTTAAAAATACATGCATATATATGTATATATGTATATATATGTACTGCAATATATATGTATATATAATGCAATCTTCTTTCAAAATTTCCCAATTAGTACCCCACCAAAGAAAGACTACAAACCTTACCCTCACTCACTCTAGACTCAGGTATTTGATGAAATACTAATTTCTTTGTAAGTACCTTTTTACAAGCTGCCTTGTTGTTTGATAAAACTTCCTGGGGAGACCATACACATACATCTGCTCACCTCTGATAGGAAACCCATGACAGACCAAAACATGGCCATCAAAGTCCACCTTGGGTGAACCAATTGGGGTTACTTATAGAAGCAGAAATGACTCAGACACCAAAGCCTGTCTTTTATGAGGCGACAGCTGAAAAAAGCTAGGAACCTGGAGTACACTGCACTGCCTACAGGCAGTTGAACAGATTGAAGAGTCTTCCTAACTGACTCTGTTGGTCTAAACCTCTTCCAGGCAGATGGTCTGGTCTGAGTCTTCTTTGTAGTTTTGCTTGTCTGAGAGTGAGCCTTAGCAGTCATTATCCTTACTCTGGGAGGGAGGGGCCTAGTGAATCTGGTCGGTTTCAGGGACTTCCTGAAGCTATTTTGAGTTGTTTACCATCTTGTATAAGGAGCTTCCTTGCAGGATGGAATGTTTTAATCTCAAGTGGAAACTGTTACATAACACTTGTCCATCAGTCACACCTGCTCCTGGGTTCTGGAGAGTCAGAAACCTCTGCGCCATCGCAGTCCCTAGGTCAGTATCTACTGGGCCAATGTGGTATCTAGTTTTTTTCTCAGTTTCCCTGTGTTGCGTCAGAAGCTCTCTGAGGCCATTTAGGGGCAAGGACCACCCCATGTCACCTTAGCATCTCATTCATGTGCAATTCCTGCNTTTACAGGGATAATGAACTATTCACCAGGGATCAGTACGGCCCTGTGCCCCCTCAACTCCAGGTATGACGTTTAAAATAGCTCTTTAACTTAAACTATCTCTGCCAAGAGGCAGTAAGCTGCATTCCAGTGGTCTTCCTATTGCTTAGGAAAATGTCTCAATTGTATTTTCATGATTGGCTACCTTGGGGTAATAGGTCTTCATCTGATTATAACAGGGATTTGGGGGGACTTGATTTTAAAACATGGAATGCTTTTTTAAAAAGAAGCTCCAAGTTTAATGGCAATATATATGAAGGGAATTGTTATCTAATAAGAGTTAAAATGCTAAAGTACTTTAATTTCAGGAAGACATTCTTGTGACCAGGATTAAAAAAAAAAAAGACAGAAAATAAAAAACAAGCAAAAATCTATCAACTGACCTATATCACGTATGTGAAAGCAGAAATGAAAATTTCCAAAATTCAATGTGATAAATATATGGAGGGAAACAGTAGAGAATTCTTATTTCCAAAGGGTCCTAGACATGACTGCAGCAGTACAATACTCTCAACATCCCCCAATCTGTCTTTTGTAACTTTTTAGAAAGCAAGAGTACCACTTAAAAATCACAAGATAAAAGGAAGTGAGGGTGGGGCTTAGCATTAAAGGCCTTCTTAGCACACATGTCACACTAAGTTCACCCATCACCTCAAACAGAGCAGAAAACAAGCATGTCTTCATAAAGGCCATTGCTTAGACCGTAACCTCGCTTCAATTAACTCCAACATTTAAAGCCATAGAACTTTAACCTGAGAATTTAAAAATAACTAAAAATTTAAAAAAAATTCTAAAGTCAAATCCATAAATACTGCCATCAGCAATTGTGGTATATCATTTCCAATCTCAAATTCTCCCATTGTTAAGTGACATGATTTTATTAATGTGGGGTTAAACCACCTGAAATAGTCAAACTAAATTAAAATGGTTACGGTTGTATGTGGTCTGTCATCTCTTTGAGTGTAAAGTCATGTTGCACAAGGCCATATGATGCTGTGAAGCCATTTTAGTAATAAAAAAAGATAAATAAAATAATAAATAAAAGAAGCCCAGAGCTGGTGACACTAGTCTACCACTCACCTGGGATTAATTCTTTAAGGAAGTTAAGAAGTATCTTAGTTCTGTGATGTAATATCTAGCCTGAAATCTGGACTTGAAAAAATTATAGATTTTTGGGGGTGGGGTGGGGTAGGGAGGAGGCTAGAATTTTAATATGCATATTCCAATATTTCTGATATATCTCAAATATCTACCCAACTCAATTATAAAAATCTGGACCAGAGCATTTCCCTTCCTCTCTAAGTGGTACACACATGGCCCTGCATTCTAAAGGAACAGAGGAAAAACTCAGTAAGTGGGGGCATGAAGCTTTAAAAAGTCCAGGAAATGGGCAAATGCAACATGCACGGGTCATTAAATATATTTTAAAGGACTACAACTTCTCAAATCTCTAGAATAAAAAGAACCACCATCCTCCTCTCAGGACCTAGCTGAATCAAGCACCTCTACGGAACTAACCCCAGCACAGAGAGCCCTTAAAAAGAACAGCTTCTAGTTGACACAGATGCCTCCAAGTGATAAACAAGCCAGAGCCACAGGACTCCTGGTCAGCTATTAAAAACTGGCAGTGTAAACTTCAGGATTTCTGAAATGGGGATTTGTGGAGAAATGTTTATGCTCTTGCTCCGAGGTAGAATTTCATCCTCTTTACTAATACTTAAACACTGAATGGTTCTGAAAAATGAACCACAGCTGTACTTGAGGACCCAATACAAAGTGCTTCATTTACAAAGTCATCGTCCTCCCCCCAATACCTCCTCCAGTTTTGCTGAGGAGGAGCCCAGGGCCTTAGGCTCCGTAACTCTTTCCCTAGTACATTTCCAGCCTTAGTGATACAAAGTATCTGAGAGACAAAATTTAACACAATTATCAAATCAATGAAATCAGGGCTCCTTCCAACTTAATTATACCTTGATCTCCTTGGCTCCCTTGGCTGAGAACTAGGAGCATTTGACCCCTAAGTCTCAGAACAGGCTACAGCTCTAGAATGATCCCCATATAAGAAGTAGGCCTTTTGAAATTCAATCTACTCCACCCTCTATCCCCCAAATTAACTTCCTGTTCAAACATGGTGCTGCTAAGAGACGCTTGGATTCAGGACACAGCCTCAAACTGGCCAGGACACAGAGACTTTCTTTTAGGTCCACTCAGACTGGGCCACCTGTCTCACTTAAGCATAGCCCCTGTGTAGCTCAGCTGGCTCAAGAAAGTCCAAGGGAAGCCATCAAGTGAATTAGGAAGAAAACTCCGTGACAACATCGTGCATAANTGCACAACGGACTTGAGGAAGAAGTATCTGTAAAACCCTTCTGGCAATCTCACTAACTTTACCATTTCTCTTTGAGTACTCCTTCCCTTTTAATGCTTCAAGAGGGGCATGCATGGCAGGTGGCTTCTTGTCTATGGTTGTCTCTTCTAGGCAGGTTGTACACTTCTACACCTCTTGTGTGAATTAAACCTGAAGACCGTAACAGGCTAATAAATATCTGAACAATCAACGGCCAATTCCAGGTTGGGACTGCCAGCCTTCTGGTATTTACTGAAGAAATGTAGTTCCTGTCACTGTGACTTAACCAGCATTGTTTATGAGTTTCACCTTCCCTTATTATCATCACTGTCTCAAGTGGCACAACTAGAAGTTTAAAGAAAAATATGTGGTTAGAGATTTTCAGTTAAGCCCTTCTAGCAAGAATATTCAGGCTAGTCTTGACCACATAAAAATATCCAACCCAACAGGACCATGCAAAGGATCTAACACTTTAAGATAATTCTTAAGGAATAAATGCCTTTTGGCCTTATGAACCCCTATGAAGAGATAGTTAAATTTATCAGTATGTATCAGGAGATTAGAGATTGACTTTAGAGACCTGGAAACTGCCTCAAGGCTTATCTAACAGGTATACCATCCGAGCACACCCTCTGTGAGGCAGGGTCTACTGAGGCACACCTCCAGCAGCACCTTCATTTCAAAGTCACACAATGACCACTTCACACAGATGCCTCAGCCTATGCATAGTGTGAGGGACCTTCACCACTGGAAATCCATCACAGCAAAATGTCATGGCCAAAGTAAGTAAATACGCAGCCAAAATGTTAGCAAGATTAAAAAACAAAAAACACCATTAAATAGAATCAAAGGTCCTTTACTCAATTCTTTTTAAGAACTGAATTATTATAGGGCCACTCAGGGTACAAGTGAATAGGAAAGACCTGATAATGGCAGAAAAGAGTTGGGTTAGGCACTGAAGTTGACATGTCCTCATATACCATCAACACAAGCTGCCCTGTTCATCACAAACTGACTGCTCACAGGTACCACTTGGGTCCTGAATCCAGCTCCTGTGCAGAAACAGCCTTACTTACTCTTACTTACTAACTAGCAACAAGAATGACACTTTACAGGAGCTTGGGGGCATACTGGGTGTGCTCACTGATGACAGAGCATGCTGAAGAGGGGGTCTAACTACCCCAGGCCCCAGAGCCAGATGAGTGCTTACTGAGGGCTCTAGCTGCCTCCTACCTTCAGGAGGACAGTGCTGTAAAAGCTCCATGGTGGTCGCCCAACTTTTCAGCAAGAATGTTGAATCACAAAGAACATTAAAACATTGCCCTTAGTATGTGCTGTGTATGCGTGTGTCCGCGTATACTCTCATCATATACATATACATTACTATATCACATATGATGCCATCTCATGCCTTCATCTGAAACAGTGGATTAACATTGCTCCACATGCCAGTTGACAAAGCCTAGTAAGATAGCTATGCCCCACATCATACTTTCCTAGTAAAATAAGAATAACATTTTTCAACTGTGAAGTGGCCAACCATGAGCTGTCACTCCAAGTACCAGCTGTCTTGGGTGACAAACACTAGCCAGTGTCAGCCCCATGTGCTGCTTATACAACTTTTTTTTGTGTTTTTTTTTGAGACACAGTTTCTCTGTGTGGCCCTGGCTGTCCTGGAACTCACTCTGTAGCCCAGGCTGGCCTTGAACTCCCAGAGATCCGCCTGCCTCTGCCTCCTGAGTGCTGGGATTAAAAGCGTACACTACCACCGCCCGGCTTGCCTATACAACTTTTAAGACATTGCTGAAAATAGTTGAAATCAAGTCATATCGTGCTAGGTTATTCTCATGTATGACCTCACAAAGAGAGATAAATTACACCTAAAAAAAAACAAAAAACAAAAAAAAAACTTACAAAATCTGTTTAAAAACAAAACAAAAGTCAATTATAGGACTACAACTTTCCCCCTGATCCATTACAATGCTATTTTTTTTTCCAAATAAACTGATGGCTAAATTTTGATTGACCAAGTGTTTTTTTATAGTTAAAAAAAACTAATATTAACATATTTTTTTCTGTAAAAGCCTCTTCTCTGAGAGACACTCAAACTGAAATTCTCTCCAGATAAAAATATTTCACATATTCCTTTGTCATCCAGGAAAATTCATCTATATTCTCAAAAGCCACCGTGCTATTGAAGAATCTGGTGAAGTTCAGAGGGCCTGTGGTAGGTAAGCCCCTCTCCTCCACTACTGTGTGGGGCAGCTGTAAGAACTCCTGCTTTTGCTCCTGGGCCCTCCTCCCTCTTTACTTATAATCCCTGTGTCAACAAGAAATTAAGAAATCCCCTGTCCTTCTAAATAACTAGGGTGACGTTTCATATACATGGAAGACCTTGAACACTTAATAATATCAATAGGACCAGAAGGCTGGTTCCTCAGGCTTGGAAAATGAACAGCGTGGCAGTTCTGTGAATAAAGGGTGTTTGTGTGTGAGTCAGGATGGCCTAACCTTGTCAGGATAACTCGAATACAGTCAAGAAACTTCTAACTAAAAACCTAATCTAAGACAGTAACTAATTCATTAAGAGACTTCTAAGAATGCCTCAGACAGAGAGGATGAATTCTAAGACTCTGGAGGCATTTACCTTACTACGGCTGATGCCTTTAAGAAAAGGTTTGCTTTAGGGATGGTGGCTGACTTGGGAGAGTCTATTCTCACACAGAATTAATTCCCCTGTATTCTTTCTAAGTATCTAACTAATTAACATTTTTAGATTTGGTCACACCAGAATGTTTGGGAGGCATATTTAAAGGCACGCTGAGCACACTGTACAAAAGGCATTCCAAATCAAAAGATTTTCTACAGCACTCACACCTAGACTGAGTAATCAATTGTACTTAATTTTGCATTTAAATTAATGATGAAACATCCTTAGACTAAAGCAACAGATACCTGAAACACTGATAGAGGCTAGTGGCAGCTAGACTACAGAAGCACCCAAATGGATGCTTCCCTTCAACATCAATAAGGCCCAGGCAGCTACAGGCCAAGCCTAACACCCTTGGTCCCTATGACACACATACAAAATGGTGACTAGGCAGACAGCTCCATTACATGACCAGGTCTGCTTGCTTTTAAGAAAAAGGCTTTTGCTTAAAAGAAAAGCTTTGGCTTGGCAACCATGTGCTAATTATTTACATATCCAAAATACATGTTTATGAAAAACCATTCTCCAGGTAGTACTTTGTCTCCAAGGCAAGCTCTTTCTTCCAGAATGTTCTTCTGCTACATCATCAGTTCCCAACCTGTGGGTCACAATCCCTCTGGGGGTTGAATGACTCTTTCACAAGGGTCGCCTAAGACTATCCTGCATATCAGATATTTATACAACAATTCAGGACAGTAGTAAAGTTACAGTTATGAAGCAGCAACAAAAATAAATTTATGTCTGGGAGTCACCCCAACATGAGGGACTGTATTAAAGGGTTGCAGTCGAGAACCACTGGTCTACATAGTTCTTGTAAATTAGAAGAGTCCTTCTTAAAATCTACATAATTTTAGGATATATTATTATTACTTTTAAGATTTTATTAGGAATTCTAGACTGAGAGTTTGGTCATGTAACACCCGAACACCATATACTGCAGTTTTCAGTGGCCACTGTAACCTGAGGAAAGGCACTCCTCACGGATGGGTGTCCCTGGCTGAACATACGATTGTGCTAATAAAGCTTGAAACTGTTTCAATGGTGATTCCCTGGGGTAAGTTAAACAAACTACACTGTCAAAACTCACTAAAACTTGTATCACAGTAGAGGAAACTGTATCGGTTCAGACAAAGGAAAGGTACAAGGCTTTGATAGACATAAAAGAAGAGAAAAAAAATCATCTGCCTCTCACATCTGTTTACTCCTTTACAGGGGTGAAAAAAAAATCAATGACGGAGGAATGATGAAGTGTACTTGAATCACCAGAAACGCTTCCAAACACAAATCAATACAGGGCCACAGTTTACTAGGATACCAACTCAGTCACCTACTTGAAAAAGACAAGGCACGTTGAAACCCCAACTAAAAGGCCCACAGGCACCTCACCATCACATCCTAAAACTATCAGTCACATGAAGTTCTGGGGAGAGGGACCATTTAAAACCAGGAGGTTGTTCTTTGAGAAAATACTCCACGAGCTGACAGCTAGCACAAGGAAACCTGACTGATAAAAATTTGATGAGCTGCAGTGTCATCACAGGCCGGGCAGTCAGCAGCTGTCTCTCTGTACGCATTTCACTGAAAGGGCGTGAGCAAAAAACCACAGGCAGCGAAGCCCTAGTCTTCTCTAAGGAATCTGTTTCCACAGCTGGAGACAGGGCACTATCGCGTATCAGCATCCTTGGCTTAGGCACTCAAGTGGGCTGTGCTAAATTACACTCCTGTGAAATAGGTCCCCACCACAGCTTTCTCTACCTTGGTCCACTGCCAGCCTGCACCCAGAAAACCCATCTTCTAATGCCCCTAAAGTGACACTGCTTTTGATCAGAATTACCTAATGGCATGAAAACCAACAACAATAAATTTTATAATGAAGACTAATGATGTCATTAGGAAGAAGCAAGTACACACTTGATTAAGAGGTTCAAATGCCTATTCCTCCCAACAGCCTTTCGGCTTTACCTGACAGTTGTCAGGGACGGTATTTGCAAGCAAGATTTCAAATCACTCCCAACACCAGCACATTTAGGCACTGACTTGTTTTTTTAGCGGACTAATTTTAAGAAATATATTTTTAAAATTCGCTCATTCAGAAGGTAAACTAAAAAGGGTGTGTGTTAAGCTTGGGGTTCCAAAACAGACGGAGCTTTTTGACATCAAGGACCTACAAAAAAGATATTTTCTGAAAGGCTAATCAGCTTCATTGACCACTGCTAAAACACTGGGATTCACTGACTCCAACAGAGAGGGATATTCCCTCATCAGAGGATCGGGCTGCAAAATAACCAGACTTTCTGGGTTGGCTCGGTCCTTTCTCAGCCACTCAAACACGTGCACCTGCGGACTTACCGGAGCACCAGCTCCAGGGTGTCCAGGGCTCTTGGGAGTCTCCTCTTGGTTCTGGGGAGCTTCTTCAGGTCCCCGAGTCACAAGAATTCGGAAGTGCTGCTGCCCTGCATTTTGATCCTGCCTGATCTTGAACATACACCCTGGACTCTGTGGGGACCTCTCTGAATTTGTCCTGCGGATCTCAGGGACCATCCTACTGGCCCGAGGCGATGCCTCTGGGGTCCCTCGATCTTCAGTGGGGCTCACCCGGCCTGCTCGGGGTTGGGTGGGGTATGATGTGCTCCTCTCCAGCCGAATGCGTGGATACCTCACCAACCTGTCCCCCTTAGTGCCAGTGAAACCAAAGTTGAAGTCACCGCCCAGCCCCAGGGCACCTTGCTGGGGCTGTTGCAGCTGAAAGACAAAGCAGCGCTTCCCGGAGTTCCCAGAAGCGTCTGGAACATGCTGGAGGGACCAACGTCTGGGTTCTGTCTGGCCATCCGGGCCGAAGGGCAGCAGCCGCACCTGGCGCACGTCGGCGCTGGAGGCTCTGTGCTGGATACGCAGGCCTGGGGTGGCCTCCTCTGTATCCTCAACCAGGCGGGGACATTGACCACGGTGGTCACAAGTGCCGTTGATCAGGGTCCCCGGGTCCCAGGCTGCCCTTGGAGGGGAGCTTCCAGGAGTGTCCACTGGAGAGGGCTCCGAGGAGCTGATCTGCGTGGAGACCCCTGTGGCTGCGGCCTGGTCTCCGAGGTCAGCCTGGGCACTCGGGGGCCTGTCGTCAGGGCCCTCGGGTGGCCCGCAGCTGTCTGTGGCACCGTCTGCGGCCTTGCGCTGCAGGGAGATCTGCACCGAGGAGCTTCGGGTGGGCCTGGTGTCCACCCCGGTCAGGAGCTGCGGTATGAACATGGATGAGCTGCGCTTGAGAGCACCCACGCCCTCCTGCAGGCCGCCGTCCTCCCCTGTGTTCTGGGTGAAAGGGTGTGGGCTGCTTCTCCGTGGCAGCGTGTGGAATGCCATGAAAAAGTCCTCTTCTCTCTCCTGGTCTAGAATCTCAGACTCGGGGGCCGTATTGCTGCGGCTAGAGCCAAAATGAAACCGAAGCCGATGGGCCATGGTGACCAGGGGGGCCAGGAGGGAGAGGGCGAGCGACAACACGCCCAGCAATGCCAGAAGTCAAAACCCAAAGACACCAACTCCAAGAAAAAGTGTCCCATCTGCCAAACCGTTAGCACTGCGGCACCAAGAGCGACAGATAGCAGAAATAGCCCAAGTGGCAAGCAGCATTCCAGGCATGATTGGATAAGAGCAAAAAGCTCTCATCTCCTCTGTGACAGAGGGTAGGATGGCCAGAGACACATGACTGCTTGCTCCCCCTCCAATGCCAGCTTCTGGACTTAGGGAAGTTTCCCCTCTCTTGCTGTTTCCCCCCCTCTGAACAGCCAGAGCCTGAAACAGCACCTTCCCAGCTGCTGCTGTTCTGTCAGAAAGGGGCGGCCCAGCAGGGAGCTCGGGCAGCTGACTGAGGCAGCAAACACACTCACAGCCATGCAGCTGTAAATCTGACCCATCACACTCACAGGGCAATGCTTTCCCAACTACCAAGAACACTAGGTCTCTCTCTCTAGCTGATGCCAGGGACCCTGTATCAAGCATAAGCACTCAAAGGGATGTCTTCTACCTCCACACCACGTCAAAGAACAAGTAAAATACAGCTTGGCTGCAGGGCGAACCTTCTCAAGCATCAAATGTTATGTTTCTGTTATGATATCACCACACTACCATGAGGGAATGCAGAGCAATAAAATGTACTATAAATACGATTACACACCCTACGGAATTAGTGTCCCTTTAATGGGAAATAATTAGACCATGATCTACAAGTAACAAAATAGCCAAGTGAAGGCACACGGGGCACAACGCTGCACAGCCAGCTGTGCGCCTGGTCCAGCTCTTGCTACTTACTATAAACATTCTTCATTTAAAGAGGGGTATGTGTGTCACATATAATATGATTGCCAGACACAGCAGTTAACAGAGGAAAGAAACCCAGCTGGAGAAAACAATCTCTCTCATATCACACACACACACACACACACACACACACACACACACACACACACACACAGAGACACAGAGAGAGAGAGAGAGAGAGAGAGAGAGAGAGAGAGAGAATTGAGGAGCAGTGTGTATGTGAGCTTTGTAGTAATTTAACTTAAATATCATACAGAAGAAACGCCAGGAGCTGTTTTCCAGGGAGAACTCAGCAGGATTACCACAGTTGGGCCACAAACCTAGAATCTTGCTGTCTGTAACAAGCCAGAAAAAACCTGAGAACAAAAAGTGAATGCCCAAAAAAAACTGTCATCAGAGATCCATAATGAACCTGGAAATACTCTGTGTTTTAAATATACTTTTTCCTCTGATCCAGAAACACCAGTTCCTTAACAAAGAGATTTATTTAGGTGGGACTTAAAAAAAAAGGGGGGGGGAATACCAGGCTGCAAAGAGTGACAAAAACTTATTTTAAAATCCACAAAGCATGTCTTTGTAACTGCTCTGGAGCAGAGGGTGTGGTGTGGATTAACCCCGTGTTTACACACACAAACTTGTTTCGGAAAAGCACAGAGTTTTGAATGGCAAAAAATAACCTCTGTGAGACCTAGACTCAAGTCTGCTCAATGCCAGAACTTCCAAGTAGACTCCAGTCACGTATTGTCTTTGCTGGATTAACGGCCACCAAAGAAAACAAGCCACCACCAGGGCCATTGGCACTCTATGCATACATAGTAGCCACACAGCAGACAGCCTGGGGCAAGGCAAAGTATAACATATAAAACATTGGAATACCTTTCTTACCCACAGCAAGGTCACTCATCTGCAGTCATTATTTTAGATCACACGAATAGGAAGTCCAATACTTTTTAAACAGTAAATTTCTCTTAGTAGAAGAGCATTAAGAGGCAGTTTCTCTTCAAGTTTGACCACTGTTTTATTTTACAACGGTTTCCCTCCACATATCAGAGGGTATTTTAGTCTGTGGAGGCTGTTCCTGCATAGACTTACTGTATTTCAATGAATGTCACTAGTTCAGTTACCAGCTCTTGCTAGATGAGAGTGTGAAAGGCAGGAAGCACATTGAACAACTCACACAAGAGTTACTCAGTGTCCCAAAAGACACGCTCCATTTCCACAAAGCTACCATGATCCCATATTTATAACTGGAAAGATGCTAGGCTGGGAGGGACAATCTGTTAGTTTTCCATTTGGGAGACTAAGGCCAAGCACATCAGATTATATCCACCCACAAATCCTTTATTAAGGGTAGAAGTTCTGGCTATTCCCTAGCACAGGCTGACATTGAGATGACCAGGTGTTGGACCCTGTGTGTCCCTTGACTGGCATTTAATCACATGCAGACTCTGAACCAGAGTTGTTCCATCCCTAATAACAGGGTAGTGCATAACTCTGTCTCAAGAATCCTCTTGTTGATATTTTCTGTCAACCTCAAGCTATTCTACAATTTGTGGAGTTTCAATTGAATTCTGTAGAAAGATGAGTTCATGAACACACATTCATTCGTTTTAGGCAGGGCAGTAACCAGGAATATAATCAATCAATTGCCTGGAATTTTATTCCCACTTTGAGGGTGCTGTCAAGACTTATACAGAACTTGATCATGTTCATTTTCAAAGCTGGGACACTTGGCTCATGGGAATTTGATGTAAACATTCTAGTTACTTAGGAAAACAAAACACTGGGCTAACTAGATGTCTCAGCCCATAGAGGCACTTGTCATGCAAACCCAGTCTCCTGTGTCCCTGGAACTTACATAAAATTAGAAGGAGAGAACCCATTCTACAAAGCTGTCCTCTGATCACCACATAGACACTATATATTCCATGTCAATTACATATATATTATAAATCTATATATAAAATGTATGTTATATCAGCTATCTTCAAATATGTCTTTGGGATGTCTTCTTTTGCTTTTGGTGAGTTTTATTGCACNTATGGGTTTGTTGATTTTACAGAATGAGGAATGGAACCTCACACATGCCAGGCAAGTACTCTACCACTGAGCCACACCTCCAGTCGTCATGCTAGTCTTTTGAAGTTACTTTCTAAGGTTTTTTCTTGAGAAGGTACCACTGTTCGATTTCAACTGCTAAGGAGATTTGCTTTAACTCTACACTGCTAGTTAGATTTTTGTTTCCCCAGAGACAATCACCATAGAGCTGTTGGTGAACTCCTTGTGGTATTCTAAATCTGAGAGACATTTTTAAACGGCCACGAGGCTTGGTTACAGGACTGACAGCATCCTTACAGATGCACCTTTGCTTCTGTGTTCCCCATAATAAGACATTTGGGATGAGGTTATCGTGGGTGACTTTTCTTACCATTAACTATAAAAAAATACACACATACCCAAATAAATTTTCTGTCCTAGAAACACACAAATAATTGCCAGAATTGAGAACTTGAATAGTGAAACAAAAACAATCTTCTGTGGGGGCATGTGCACTACTGAGAGTGACCCAGAGGATCTCAAAGGTGCTACTTGAAAAATTCAGTTTTTAAGAAAGAAAGTAAAACTCAAAACCAAGGACTTACCAATCTGTTCTCGTCAAATACTTCAAATAGGAGCCTGTGATTAGATGGATTTACCTAAAAGGGACAGAAACTATATTTCAAAAATCAACAGGTATCATTTTGAATATGATCTAAGAGACAGGAAGAATTAACAATGACTTCTAGCACACTGGACTCTACTGTATACCAATTACTGACCTGCATATCTGCTATTATTCTACCCCGAATATCTAGGCATACCAGATATTGTTGTTTCTTAACAGTCTTAAAGGAACCCCAACGTCTTCTACAAAGGTACCCTCATATCTGTAGATCAAGGTTTTATGCTCATTGGCCTTATGACGGTAATGATGAAAATGTGAACCGTTATATGTGCCCATCTCCAACCATTATTTCCTGGACTGCTAACACTATATGGCCTCATTTAATTCTCCCAAGAACCCAACAGTGTGTAACTAATACTTCATTTTCACACAGAAATCACTGAGACCAAGTGGGTGAAGCAATTTGCCCAGGAGCACACAAGCCAGGATGTTGCACAATCAGGACTTGCCCTGGGTTAGGGCAAAGTCACAGCCCTAAGTGTCATCAGTGTGTGTTTGTTTCCTTCTCTTTATCCAAACTCACCCAAATAACCTGTGCTTCATCATGTGGACTCAGGTGCCACTGACTAACTACCAATCCTGCCAGATGTGGCACCAGGCATTGCTATTTATACTCTTGCCTGTCAATCAGGGAAGAAAAGCCTACACTGAAAGGGCTTCTCTTTCTTACTTTGGGGAAAAGGGACTCAGGAGATTGCGAACGTTTGGTGTCCTCAAGTTCTCAAAGGCCATGAGTGGTGATGACAGGCAAGTGAGTTGGGTCTAATGCTAGGCGTGGGCTCCTAATGGAACACGGAATGAAATTATATTTGATTGTAGCACAGAGAGCTCATGTGCTCAACTTGAGCTCCTGGCCCTGTGTCTGCAGACAGCTTTGCAACAGAGCAAGCAGATGGATGGCTGTCTGTTCATCAACTATGCAAAGGGTTGCACACCTGGCAAAAATGCATCANTAGTCTATAGTAGGAACAGGCATATAGTAGGCATTCAATAAGAAATTGTGCAGAGAATAAGACAAAAATCTTTTCAAAAGATTAAAATAGAAACAGAAATATGCATACAGGTCAGATTCATTGAAAAAGTTCTATGTATAATAAAATTCATACAATGTGTTTCAAATGGAAGGGGTGCAAACGATTTAGCTTCACAAGAAAGCNGCTTTCTGTATTTGAGTGTTAATAAAGATCCAGATTCTCAAACCTCAACAGCTTTTCAGTCCTTCACAAAGTCACCTCATTTATATCTGGTACAGGCTGAACATGGGATCTACCAAGTGTTCAGACCTGAGAGCCATATTCCAGCTCTGCATATAACAGAAAACAGATGCAGGGCAAGCCATCCAAGTTTGCAGCACAGAAAATCCTATCATGGCTGAAAGGAAGAAGCCAGGACTGTGTGCATGGGGTCTACTGGCAGCGTGGTTCTTAGCATGCAGTCACTAGAAGGCCTAAGTGGGAGCAGTTTGGAGGTGGGTCTTTTTTAGCATCACAGGTGTCCAGACAACTCAAGTTTTCATTTTTTGAAAGGGAAAGGCTTCCTTTTCTTCTTCCAGTTAAATGGCTGGGGGACTTAATACTTCCAAATATTTGCTAGCAAACGCCAGCAAGCACTGGGCTCCATTAATTCACAGAATTGTTCTAAACNGGGGGTGTGGGAGGCTGAGGAAATGTTCTTCTACTCGGTGGTATTGAAAGTAATTGTATACATTAGATCTCTGAATTAGAAATCTCTCTTCTTCTATCCAGAAGATAACTGGTAATTTTCTGTCTTTTGTGGGGANGCAGTGCTGGAGATCCAACCGAGAGTCTCCAGAATGCTAGGCAAGTACTCTACCACTGAACTACCCCTGGCCTCATCACTGGGAATTCATAATGCTTCCTTTTAATTATCTCTCTACTCTAGATGAGCAATTCATAATCCATATCACAGAGAAATCATTCAACTACTGTTTTAAATTGCATTGTCTTTGTCTTTTTCTTCAAATTTTATTTTTCAAAGGTTGCAAAACAAACAAACTCACAACTGAAATTAATCAGACCCCAAAGACTTGTTTTCTTGTTACTTTTAAAGAAAAGTGTGAGTTGAAAAAACTAACATGGTATCTTGATGATTTTTATTTCTCCTCTACACCTCCAAATGAAATCTCCACAGATTTTCAAAATTTGGGACACATTCTGAGTCTACCTAACCCAAACATTTCCTGTCTTAAAATTTCTTTCTTAAAATGCTATCTAGTTTTCTTTCCACGAGTCTATTTTGATCTATCAATCTAGATATCAATAATGATTANAAAATGAAAGGAAAACTTACTCTAAAATAAAACTCTTCGTTCCACTTCGGGTTCAGCGTCTGGAAGAGAGATTATTGTGTGATCTTCAGCTGTGTTGGAACTGACAGTTACTAATATAATACAAACTCTTCACATTTGCCCAAACATTTTCCTTATAAAAACAATTTTCAAAATGGCAATGAAAGCAGCATTTAGTCCATTATATGAGACTATTCGATAAATCCAAAATGGATGGGGAGGGACTCTATTTATGAAACTCATGATTCATGACTATGAAACCATAAATTGCATGAGCTTACCCGTAGGAAAAATGCNGGGACTTACTGACAAAGAGCCATGAAAACAAAAATTCCCTTGAGAGAATGACATTAAAAACGATTTACTCTGTCAAGAAGGAAGTAAACTCTGTTGACTCCCGTCTACCTGCTACAAATGTGTGTTCAAGCAGGAAAGGCTGAAAGCTCTCAACATCGACATTTGAAAAATATGTGTATAAAGAACAATATTGAGGAGATTTTAACACACACACACACACACACACACGAACACACACACACACAGGTTATAACCAAAGGAAACTGTATTTTTTTTCTTTTTCCGAAAGTAATCATTTAAAAGATATCCTTTGATTTTCTTCATTCATGTACCATTCACTTAAAAGACACATCCTGCAAGAAGACAGCAACAAAACATCCTTCTAAATTAAAAACACTTTCTGTGAAGGAACAAATACACACACACACATACACACACACACACACACACACACACACACCACACAATACACAACACACACATTTGTACAGGCATAAAAGAGAAACACAACTTGTAAAAACAACCTATAAAATTCTGAAAAGGAAGTTAGTCATCAACACATTTACCTTTTAACAGGGGAAAGAGAAAAACCCAGCATAGTATCCCACACATACAAAACAACACTGTGACAATGATCAATTGACATTGATTAAAAACAACAACAACAAACTGCACCTTCCCCACACCCCAAATCCAGAGAACCCCACCCTAAATGACTTCACTTTGGGGCACGNATAGAACTGAGATGGAATTGGGGGTGGCGAATGCTCCCCTCCCGAATTGGAAGACAGCTACATGGAATGAAGCAGANGGTGTTGCCAGGTGGGCAAGGGACAAAAGGAAATCACAGAGCGAATGGGAGCAGGGACAGAGGTAGAGGAAGCCTGAGCTCCCCTACAAGCACGGCACAGCACAGCACAGCAAATACTAACCAGGAGGCAGGCTGGGAGAATGGAGACACTCCCTCCAGCTGGCGAAGGAAGGGAGAAGCAGGGCTGCCACTCCGAATGAAAGACATTGTAATACCCTGGTCACTGGCGTGGGTCCTTGGCTCTAATCCAGCAGGGGACCAGGCCCCCTGATTGCTGTTCCGACTAGGTGCCCCAGCTTCACTGGGAACAAGTGCCAGTTCCTAACACTGGGAACAATGGCCTCCGTCCTCAGAGGCAGCCTCCCACTAATCTCTACACTGGCTTCTGTTTGCAAACAGATTTCACTGCTGGTTTCAATGCCAGGTGAAGGACACTACATTACTGTTTCCTACACAAAATGACCTGATGGTGCCATAGATCTGAAGCGTCTCCATAGCAGCAGCAAGGATGCAATCTTTTCAAAGCAAGCATGGAATCAGAAAACACTCTGCAAAGTGATCAGACTATCTAACAGACTCATAGAAACTCTGCATGTGTGAGTGTGTGTGTGTGCATGTGTGTGTGTGTGTGTGTGTGTGTTAACAGTAACTCACAACTCTAAAACACAAATATAGTATTCTTGGTAGAAAACATGCAACTTTAACAAAGCCCCAACCCCACCTCCGCCCAAGAACTATTATATATATAATATATATGTGTGTGTGTATGTATATATGTATGTATGTATGATGAGAGAGAGAGAAGCATAAGGGTGAGTGAATTTAGACATTATTATTATTATTATTATTATTATTATTATTAATTATTATTGGGCTGAGATGTCTCAGTCAGTAAAAAACTTGCTGTAAAAGCATGAAAAGCTGAGTGCCAGCACCCATGTAAANAGTGGATGGAGCCGTTCACAGCACCTGTCATACCAGCAATGTCGAGGCAGAGGCAGAGGCAGGGGACAAAGATCCTGGGGCTTGCTGGCCTGCACATCTACTCAAGCCAGCAAGTTCTGGGTTTAGTGACAGACCCTGTCTTAAAAAACAGGGGAAGAATGATTAAGGAAGACACTTGAGTTTTGTCTCTGGCCTCCACACGTACATGTTTATTCCTCCCTCTACATGAATATGCACAACACACACAAACAACAGGAAAAGACACATGTATATATGTATAGCTTTATTATTATTATTATATCCTGTGTATTTTCATGTGACTAAGCATTTTGCTTCCTCAGGTACCAGTTATTCACAAGTCAAACCATTCCTCTTTCACCTGCCAAGTCCACCATCCATTTCATTAAATAAACTTTAAATTACAGCTTAAANTTCTTTATGAAAAATATTAAGTTAACCAGAATAATTTATTTGGTTATATGTGTTGTAAGGGGGGAAAAAAATCATACAGATAACTCAGGTAAAACACGGAAAAGTTTTGGACTATGGGCTATCTATTTTTAGATGTAATAAGAGACACTTAAAATACAAATATTGCTATCTATTCTTAAAACATAAACTTCTACAAAGACAAAATAATAAAAGATAATTGGGTTAAATTATGACTTATATGAATTTCATAAAAGTTTCAACCTACCTTTTTAATTGTCTTTGTTTGAACCAAAGCAAGTTCTCTATTCTCATCCGCTACATACAATGACAGCTTCACATATGGGTCACTGCAAGGAAATAGCTCAGATTTAATGGTACTATATTTTTCCATTAAAAACAAACAAGTAAACAAAAGCAGCAAAACCGAGTGAAAATGCAAACACCAGGCAATGCCCCAGCTCATGTTAAGTCCATACACTAAGCAACATATTTTGATAAATGTTCCTGTCAAACAGAGCCCAAATTAAATAACCCAGAAACACAAAGAAACCAGCGTGTTCACTTTGAAGATGATCNTTCCAATAATTAACTCAAAACAATTAAAGCTGTCATCGCTTTAAGACTTTGGACAGATTTTCAGAGAGATTATTGGGATTAATATAATAATACTAATATTTTTAGAGAGATTATTATTTTATTTGTTTCCACAAATNAAAAAACCTATCAANAAAACGTAAGTTTATAGCCCATTCATAGTCTCATTTCTATCATGTGGGTAAAATATTTTTCTTCTAGTGGACATAAAACAATGATTATTCACCTAAACCATGACAGATTAAAATAAACCAACACTTCAAAAACTAAACATCGAAGCCTAGAAAATTCAGTGGTCACCCAAAGATAGATACTTGGAAAAAGTCTAAATTAAATGTTCAGTTTCCTGACTACAAGTCCTTGTACATACTATACACAGTCTTTACTTTGAGAAGCTGGCATCTTCCAGCAAGGTATGTATGGAAAAGTGTACCTACTGCAGACAATCTACNAAGAGTGCCAGTCTACTCACATTCTCTGGTGTTTCTCACCCAAATGCTCAAAATTTGTCAAGTTTTCACTCTTGAGAAACTGGGGTAGGGACAGTCAGCTGGCTCAGCAAGTTAAGTGCC
>LZPO01034853.1:117891-131952 GCA_001675575.1 Neotoma lepida
TAGGCTTTTGGTTGCTGTGACTAATACAATTAGTATCATGACAATAGCTACAACGTCCTGCTAACCAGTATTATCCTCTCCTGTGTCTAGTCAGATGGGTTTCAAGTTATGTCTCATTTTACTCTGCGCTGCCTAGCAAGTGGTACTGTGTTTTTTAATAGGCTTGCCGNTTGTCTGCATTTATTCTCTGTGGTTTACAACACATTTTGTTTTATTTTGAAACAATCTTGTTACTCAGCCCACTTGTAATCTTCCAGCCTGGGATTACAGGATTACCACCACACTCAGCTCAGGTTTATTAACTAATACAGCCCTTACTGACTTTTCCTTTGAATGTGCTGTTCTTACCAATTTCCAAGTTACTGGAATTCTAGAGACAGTAACCCACTATCTGTAATAACTAACTGCTCTCTCGCTCTTCTTAAATCATGTATCTTTTACCACAGAAGATATTTCCATTAAAATATGCCTCCAGTATCTATAGTTTATCTGAATTAAAATTCNCTTGACTCCTTCCTCCCACCAAGACTTTACAATTAGTTTCTTANATTTGATTTTTTAAAAACTGAACTGTCTGTATACTTTCAGGTTCTAGAAGATTCTGGGGCTTATTTCTGATAAGAACATTGACATAGTCATCCCNNCGTCACTGCTGCCACCCCCTCCCCTCCAGATGAAGAGATGGTGGTGCCTGTTCTGTCTATGAAATGACATGGTTTTCTCAACACTATGCAACTGAGTATATGAATCACCCCTTACTCAATGAGATAGCCATGCATTATCTGCTTGGTTCCACTAAATTCTTTGGACCCCTGAATCCATACCATGTGGCTTTGACCATGAAAATTTTCTCAGCTTACTGCGATCACTTGTGAGCCAAATCTGTGTTCACTTTGCCCTTCTACCCTCACACACATCTGGGCTCTTTCCCAGAATTATGCATTTATCCTTTTATATGAACATCAAGATTATTTTTATTCAACTAAAAAAAAACCTCTGAAATTCTAATTAGAATTGCAATGAATTTACTTATTAATTTGTATTAAACACATTCATGTGTTTCATATTTTCCTTCCTTCAGATTTCATTTCCTATTTTTCACTAAGGATGATGTAGGACTAGTGTGCTGGTTAGTGGTTTTTTGTTGTTGTTGCGTTTTGTCAACNTGACACAAGCTAGGGTCATCTGAGAAGATGGAACCTCAATTTAGAAAATGTCTTATCACACTGCTTCTAGGCATTTCCTTGGTTAAGGACTGATGGAGGCNGGCCTGGGTCACTGGGGCGCTGCCACCCCTGGGCAAGCGTTCTTGGATAGTAGAAAAAAACAAGCCAGCAGGCAGTGTTCCTCCATGGCTTCTGCCTCAGTTCTTGCTTCCAGGCTGCTGCCTTGAGTCCTGTCCTGACTACCCTTCATAATGGACGAAAACTGTAGACCCCAATGAACACTTTGCTTCTCAGTTTGCTTTGTTGTGTTGTGTTATCACATCAACAGAAAGAAAATGAAGATAGAAGTGTGGGACACTGCTGTGAAAGATGTGACCATTTGGGGGAGGACTGTAGACGTGTTTAGGACTTTGGGCTAAAAAATGCTCAGAACTTAATGGGATGTTCTGTAGGAACTTGAAGGATAAAGGATGCTGAAAACAGTGCAGATGATGGAGGCCTGGCTTGGGGAGCTTCAAAGGGAAGTTTTGAAGAGTCCCTTCAAGACTCAATGTTAAGAATATGTGGTTCTGGTCAGCTGGGGCTGAAGAATCAGCTGTGCTTCAAAAGAGCACAGAACCACTAAGGTGAAACCTTTGCTTTGCTGGGACAATCAAACCTAGTTACTGAGGCTGAGGAACTAGAGATGATGATTAAGAAGAGGCCAGCACCCCTGAGGTGAAATCTTCTGAGAAGCAGTTCCTCAGGGTCAGGTCAGCAACCAGAAGCTGTGGTCTAGTGGGAGCCAAGGTTGTACCTAGTGTNGGCCCGATGCACTTGGTAATGTGTAAGAGTTTCTCAGGTGGTACCGGTTTTGAAGGCATGAAGGGGTCATGGGGAGCCGCTGAGGATTTGGCACTGTGAGAGACCAAGAGAGGATACTGGTATGGGTGCAGCTTCAGATGTAATAGAAGCCCCAGGATTGAAGGGGTCATGCAGAGAAGGGGGGCTTGGTACCATGTGACTCGGTCAGAGTACCCAAAGATAGCCCGGGGAGGATGTTGGTGAGGGTGCAGCCCAGTAGCAACAGAAACAGCAGAATTTTGGAGATGCCAGGACCAAGGGAAGACGACCATTGAGGGCAGCAACAGCTGTGGAGTGGAGCTGGCCTGACCAACTCGTGCCCTGTGAATGGCAGAGCTCAAGAGGAGCCCAGAAGATTGTGAGTACATCCCAGATGGAGGACACTCAGCTACATGATTTAATTTATATTGCTGGATGTTGGCTTTGCTTTGTTAAAATTGTGACTGTGCCCTGGTTCTTCCTTCTTGGAATAAAAAGTATGTAACTGATTTTAGTTTGTAGGAACCAACAGCTGAGAGACTTTGGGTTTTTTAGAGAGACACTGGATTTTCAAAGAGCCTTTGGATATTTTAAGGAGACTGAACTTTTAAAGTATTTGAATCTTGTGAAGACTGTGGAACTTTAAAAGTCATACTGTTTTATATTGTGATTAACATGAGATCTTGGGGGCAAACAAGAAAGGAATTTTTTTTTTTTTTTTTTTGGTTTTTCGAGACAGGGTTTCTCTGTGTAGCTTTGCGCCTTTCCTGGAACTCACTTGGTAGTCCTGGCTGGCCTCGAACTCACAGAGATCCACCTGCCTCTGCCTCCCAAGTGCTGGGATTAAAGGCGTGCGCCACCATCGCCCGGCCGAAGAAAGGAATTTTAATAGTGATACATGCGTGTGTCAAGCTGACAAGAGGTCAATTGAGCCCGTTAGTTTTTTTTTTGTCAACTTGACACAAGCTAGGGTCATCTGGGAAGAAGGAATCTCCATTGAGAATATGCTTCCTTAATATTTCTCTGTGGGTAAGTCTGAAGAGCATTTTCTTGATTAATGTGGGATGGCTCAGATCACTGGGGTGGTGCCACACTGGGCAGCTGGTCCTCGTCTAAGAAAGCAGGCTAAGCAAGCTAGCTAGCATTGTCCNTCTACAGCTTCTGTTTAGGTTCCTGCATCCACNTTCCTGCCTTGACTTCCCTCAGTGATGGAATATGACCCGAGAAGAGTAGGAAATGTACTCTTTCCTCCCCAAGTTGTTTCTGGTCATGGTGCTTTCTAACTGCAAAAGAAACTCCAACTAAGACAACTAGTTACCCTGCATTTCCATGCATTTGTCTTTGAAAGAACATTTTCTTAAAATGTTTATCTGTATTTTAAATCTAGCTCCCTTGATAATCTTTCTTATTGGATTAGAACCTGTCTTTCCTTAGTGGCTCTTGAAATCCCAGGCACACAAACATTTCAGTGAGCCTTTAACAGAATATTAAATAATTGAAAAGGGGATCCCTTGCTGATCCCTAATTTGGACTGAAACAGTTTGCAAGTTTTGACTTTCATTGAGTGAAACACACACACACACACGTGCTGGTACACCCTTTGGTTAATTTCTCCTTCCTCTTTTGCTTTTCCAGATTTATTGTATTAGAAATATCTACTACACTTTATCAGCCAGCTCCAGTCTCTACCTTGCTGACAAGCACACATTTCCTTTGATACATTAGTACTACACATGATGACAATGAGAATGGGTCCCCAGCCTGAAACACCACAGTTTCACTGGAGGGAGGTGCTGACTACAATGTATTAGCCTTTTAATATACTCACAAATCTATCAGTTAATAAGTTATTGTAAACTTCTTGCATAGATAATAATAGTCTAAACCCCTTAAATGTAGCAATGGGGCTACAGTGATGGCTTAAGAGCATTTAACTGCTCTGGCAGAGGACCGGGGTGTCATTCCCAGTATGGTGGGTGGCTCATTTAAAAGCAAAGCAAAACTTCAAAGTGTGTCAGCATTTTATTATTTGACAATTTCATACATGCACGTAATACATTTTTGAAAGATCCACCGCCTATCCCCTCCCCCCTTCCTATCCTCTCCACCACTCTTCCAAGTTCATGTGCTTGTTTTTTTTCTGAGCCTACCAAATCCATCTAGTGCTGCCTATGTGGGCATCCATGCAGAACCATCTACTGGAGGAGAATGGGTAACCTCTCAGGGACTGCATCTCTGAAGAAAACTCATCTTCCCCACCCCCACATCCAGTGGGACTTCATGAGCCCCTCCCCCATCCGTGCTGGGGGTACCAAGATATTAGGTTCAAATTACGCTGATGCTTGAGGGGAACTGGGAGGAACCCTTCTGTGCTTCACTGGGTCTCTGAGCAGTATAAGCAACACCCAGACTTCATGTTCTTTAAAGGTTAGCTAAAACAGTTTAAAAAATATGTATCAATGCGGCCTACCTGCCTTTTTCCACGGCAATTCTCGGCTGCCCTAGCTGTCTCTTCTATGGAAACTGGTCTGTCCAGGTTTACACCTTTGTTCTTGGATCAGTTTTGGTCATNGGTATTTTACTAATGAATCAGCCCTATGTTTTTAAGTGTGTTGGCTAGGGTTGTGTATGACACTTTCCTGCAAATTCCACTACCCACCCACAGTGCACCCCGTTCCTTTCCATGACTATTGCCTAATTCTGTNTGCTTGTTTTCTGAGAAAGGATCTCACTCTAGAGCTCACACTGACCGGAAACTCAGGGTCCTCCTGCCCCCACATCTTTCTCACTCGGTTTTAAAGGATTTTGTGAGAAATAAACAGCACTTGCTCATAATCCATGCAGGGCCTTACCTGTCTGACAAGGGTGCTGGAGTTGTACTTTCCTCCCTGGAGAATTCATCAAGGCAGATAGACTTGTGTGTGTGTATACACAGTGGGAGGGGCATTTGTTTACACTGTTATTTCTAGTGCAAAAGGAATGTATTCAGGCCTTTGGGGTGCCGGTCTTAGGCAGAACCAGCTGCTGTGTTCTAAACCACTGAGGGCTCTCTGTGCCTGGTATCAACAGCACTGCTAGTCTCTCACAGTGTTGATCTCAGGGCTCAGTCACCATGCTGGGCCCCTACTATGGATTCCTGTCTTCCATCCTTAGGAATGATGGGAGTTCACCATTTGTCCTTTTGACTAGCCAGCTGCTNGATTTAGTTAACCTTTCAGGGTTTTGGTTTGTTCCTATTTTAATGATTTATTTATTTTTATTTTATGTGTGTTGGTGTTTTGCCTGCATGTATGCCTATGTGAGGGTGNTGGATCTCCTGGAACTAGAGCAACAGACAGTTGTGAGCTGCCTGCCATGTGGTTGCTGGGAATTGAACCTGGGTCCTCTGGAAGAGCAGCCAGTTCTCTTAACCAATGAGCCGCCTCTCCAGCCCCTTGTTCCTATTTTAACCTTCACCTTTATCTGTTAATTTCTCTGTCCTTGTTTTGTTTTGTCAGTTTTCCATTTGGTTCATTTTCCAAACTGTTACAATACAAACTTTACGCCTTAAAGTGACTGTGTACCCCCAACCTTTACTACTAAAGAGCGCTTCCCTGGTCTAGATGACATATTACATAATATTAAGAACTTTTTCAAAGAACAAGAAGAAAAATTTCCACACATGGAAACCAAAATTTTAAGAGTCTCTAGCCCAGGCTGCCCCAGAACTCCTTATGTAGGTAAGGAAACTTGAACTTCTGACCCCCCCCCCCGTCTGTATCACCTGAGGGCTGGAATTACAGGTCTACACATCACACAAGGTTTACATCAGATGAAAGTTTTAAGAGCTGCAGTGCAATTGTGTCATGGTGTGAACACATAGCCGGCATTCCCAGAGCAGAGCGATGGCAAGCCAGTGGGAGGACAGCGATGACAAGAAGAGGTGTTACTTCCATTCCTGACACAAGCTTAGTTAGGGTTATTATTGCTGTGGTGAAACACATGACCAAAAGCAATTGGGGAGGAAAGGGTTTATTTTGCTCACAGTTCCAAACAACAGTTCTTCATCAAAACCAGTGAGGCCAGGAACTCACCCAGGGCAGGAACCTGGAGGCAGGAGCTGAGGCAGAGACCATGGAGGGGTGCTGCTTACTGACTTGTTCCTCATGGCTTGCTCAGTGCTTTCTTATTAGACCCAAGACCACCAGCGCCAGGATGGCACCGCCCATAATGGACTGAACCCTCCCCCATCAATCACTAAGAAAATGCCCTCCAGGCTTACCTGCAGCCCAATCTTATGGAGGCATTTTCTCAACTGAGGCTCCCTCCTCTCTGATGACTCTAGCTTGTGTCAAGTAGACAGAAAACTATCCAGCACACAGGCCAAATCTAAGTAAAAATCTCCATCTCCCTTTCACACCATGTAGCTGTTAGCCTGCATTTTACATTCTGGAAACTGTGGTTGTGTTCATGGGCAAGTCTAAAAAATACCAAATGCTGGTGGTGCATACCTTTGATTCCAGTAATAGAGAGGCAGAAGCGGGCAGAGCACTTTGAGTTCAAAGCCAGCCTGTTCTACACAGCTAGATCCAGGTCAGCCAGGGCTAAATAGTGATACCTGTCATAAATAAATAAGTAAAAAACTACTAACTAACCAACCAACAAACTAAAAAACACATGGCAAAAGAAAAACTACCACCAGAATAAATCCTGCAGTCACTATGTATTTCTGCCTGGTCTTAAAACTTCAATCTGTAGGACTGAGGACACAGCATACTGTTATAATGTTGAACTAGCATCCATAGTGCCCTGAGTTCAATCCCCACCACATTTACAAACAAACAAACAAACAAACAAACAAACAAAAAATCACTTGTACCTGTGATCCTAAATTAAGCCACTCTGAACTCTGAATGGACAAAGACCTGCTCGTGGGTCACCATGTAAGCTCATGGGAGAGGCATTTATGGCACATGCTGGCAACTCGGGGAGCGAGAAGAANGGATCCTTCTGAAGCCACAGTGCTCCCGGGTTCAGTCAATGCACATTAGCAGAAGAGATCTCATCTTAGCTGCCCGTGGCAAGTTACAGAAATGGATGCTGAAGGGACCAAGGTCTATGTATCCCAGGATGGTGTAGGAGACTCTGACCTACTTAAGAAGGCCATCTAAGACCAGAAGCCACCCTGCTGCTATTCCCTTAATCCTCCCTATGGGAATTTTTGAGGTGTTAAAGTCCCAATCTGGTTGGAGGCATTTGAAAATGACACTCAAATAGAAGAACATTCATTTGTGCTCTACTAACTCCGAATTATTTTATGATCTGGAAAGAGTTCGGACTCATGCTTCCATTTTTAGAGCCTATGACAAGAGACCGAGAGGGAGGCTCAAACTCCTTAGTGGAACACATTTTAGAGGCTCTGACTCACGACAACAATTAACATGCTAATAATCTATCTGAGGGTTAAAGAAGTACCTCCATCCGGATTGCTAGCCAGTCCTTGTGAGGGCCAGAACTCCAAGGAGAATGTAGGATCTTCTATATTAATTCTTTCCCTTTGTTCTTGAACACTTTCCCCAGCAAGTTCCCATAATAAAAATGTTACTATGGTAACAGCAAGTCTTGTGGGGGCGGGGCCAGCCACCACCTAGTGTTCCTCAGGGTCTTCTGAACCTCTGGAAACAGTCTCTTTCCTTCAGGCCAGATGCACTTTGGGGGAAAAAGAGTTACAGCTCTCTACCTCACNGGAACAGCAAAAATTGCGCTGCACCCTGTTTATACAATCTGTAGACTTCTGTTCGCCAGCCAGAGGCTGGGCACTAGTGCAACACGTCAGAGTGCAGAGGCAAGCTTCAGGGTGATAGAGAGTCCCCAGAACATCAATGNAGGNGGGACAACGGTGCTGCTGCCACCAAGTCCAGAAATGCCATGAAGGTAGAATAGGGCTCAGGGGTCTACGCCATCAAACCTCTTAGAATCCACTGGCTNACTCTTCCTAAGATTGACAACCCAGATCCCTTAATGCATTTTTGACAACTCCCACCCCCATGTACATATACAAAGACTGGACTCCATTTACAGAGAGCAAAATCCAGCTCTGACACTACAGATCAAGGCTCTGCCTGAACTCTGAGCAAATGCCCTTCCCCATTTTTCACAAAACTTGTAAACAAGGCACCTAGTTAAGCCGTAGTTCCTTCTCCTCCATGCATGCTGCTTTCTGTNTGTGAAAGATTGTTAGGACAATCTGTTTTCCAGAGTTCACTGGCCATCAGCTCCGTGTTCTGGTACAAAAATCACCTGTTTATGCTCCCTATGCCCNACAGATTTCTCATCTGACCCTTTGAAGTACTTTCTCATCAGGCTCTAGTCCGACTACTGCCATTCTTAGCACACAAGTACGTGCTAAAGCTTAATAAAAGAGAAAATTGGGGATGGCAGAACTAAGGTGTGTTTAATCTACAGGACAACTGAGGAGACAGGGGTGTCGAGAAGCTTGTGGATGGGTCGGAGGATGAAGTGCCCAGGGACAGANAACGCCATGTTTCCATCACTGCTGGCACCTATCATATGCCATTTAGATGCAGGAATGTCACTGGTTCCTGCTTGCATGTTTGTGCTGTAGGATTTGCCAAATGGGGTCGAGCAGTAATACGCCATTATGCCTGCGTCAAATATCCACATATGCAAACACTTCCCATCTCAACAAGACTGTCAGTTCTGTACATATCTGTCTCTTCACCTCCTCCGTGTTCCTTTATTTCGTATGTGTAATACTTCTCCCACCTATCTCCAGCTATAAGATTGTAACTCTAGGCACTTCAGGTGGTATGGCTATCCTCNACAGTTTTGTTTATCAGGCCAGGAGGGAGCAGCCCAGTGCAAACAGCTCTGCAAACATAAAATGAGAGACTGGCTGTTTCTGGCTGAGAAACTTAGTGTCATCTTCAAACTGACTTCATTCAGCTGAACCAAGCCACATTCATATTGGATGCTTAGGGCATCTGGTACTCAGTGCACTGGGCACCTCTCTCAGAGGAGAGTGTCATGAACATACAGAGGACAGAAAGCAACTGGGATACAGAAGCTTGTATCCCAAAGGGGACTCACCGGAGGTAAGAAGACTCATCCTCACACAGAGGGTGTAGAGGGACCAGGACAAGAGGATCCTGGGGCATGAACACGGTGCGAAGGAGACAAGACTCACATCTGAGGCAGAGAGCAGGCAGCTGAGCTTACCAAGAGCAAAGGGAGCAGAACAAANAAGGAAAGGAATAGTGCTAAGACAGAATCTATTCAGACTATTCTACCTGCGTTTAAAGGGGAGGCTGGAAACTCCTTTTGGAGGTGGGTGGGTCTCTATCAATTCTCCTAAAGCAAAGTCTTCAACTCATGACTAACGAATAGCCCTGAANTTTCAAGATTCTGCTTCCTACGCGCTTTCTATTCTTATTCTATACCAATTAATCATCTCATTTTCCTCTCCCAATGGACACACTCCAGTCTCTCTGTCTCCCCCTCCTCCCTTCCNACATCCCTCTAGTTGAAATAACCCAAGTTCCCTAGGATTACAAANCAAACTTTCCAATATTATTACCAGAAACATTACCTCTAAATATAGCCTCCATAACGTTGAGAGAGGGCAAATATTTTTGCCAGCTGACCCTATTTACCTTCCTTAATCTCTGTTATTCTCTTAGCCAGTTGCGATCAGGNCTCCTTGCCAGTGTTATCCAGGCTTGACTGTTCAGGATCCTCCTGACCCACAACTGTTCAAGTACAAGCTGGCTGATGATCACAGAGCCACATTAGTTCATTAGAAATTAGAGACTGATGCTATAAAGAGCAGGCAACAGAAGCTTATCATAGTAAGGAGGTATAGTATCTACAGCTGATTCTATATTGCCATGGCAGATCTTAGAATATCTTGTAGTCGTTGATAAAATAGTTAATAATTTTAATTCTCAATCTACTGATTTTCTTTAAAACATGCACACACACACACACACACATACACATTTATTTTTTGTTTATGTGTGTCTGTGCGGATAACCATAAAGGACAGAAGAAGGTGTTGGATCCCCTGAAGCCAGTTATAGGAGGTTGTGAGCTGCTGGACCAGGGTCTGGGGACCCAACTCCCTCCTCTCTGCAAGAGGAGCACATGCTCCTAAGAGCTGAGCAGTGGCTCCGCCCCTCAGCATAGCCCTGTCTGTTAAGCTGCTCACACAGTCCACTGGATATTTGCATCTGATTGACATTCTACACCATCACTGGTAGGATGCAGGGCTCCTCTTTTTCTTGCCTTTTGTTCTTACCCTTTTCCCCATTTCATTGCACTCTATCTAATTTCAGAGTTGGGAAGCTCGCTTTTTATCTCACAAACCATGTGACTTCTCCTTTAGAACTTTACCATAGTATATTCTAGATACCTAACTTTCTACATGTGACACACACACACACACACACACACACACACACACACACACCGTTCAATGAAGACAAAGACCTCTTATATAATATGTGTTTAAGGCTAGGAAGTCTATGGAAGCTCTACACCTAATTTTAAAATGACTTACTAATGCTCAGAAATATATGCAAGTCTCCTATGTCATGGCCTGTCACCAGTANACACAAATCCCTGTTAAAGCAACAAGAACCGCATTTGTCTAAACGTGTGCCCATTTGGTAGGCAGTATCCGGTAAAACCTCTCCTTGTGGAAANGCCAAGGTGCCCATTAGAATGTGAGCATCATGAAATCAAGAAACGACTTTTATCCTTTTGCACTGTACATAACCAACTTGCTTCTAAGCAAAGTCAGTCCATAAGCAGGCAAACACTGTAAACAAACAAATCATCCTTAGCCTGTGAAGTGGAAGGCAGGCAGACACGATGACAAATCCAGTCATAAAGTCAGCTACACTACGTGCTTTGCAAAAGCTGAACTTTCACTTAGGTCACTGTGTCGCTCAGAGCAATGGTCTTTTCACCATGGATTACAGGAAGGGGCTTCCTTCGAATCAGGCTGACAAGATTGACACAGATCTTAGAGCTGAGGAACATCTTTGTATCCTAACTAAGTCACATAGTTACATAGCTGTTATTTTTCAAATGTTTAGGGTCTGATTCACTAATCTTCCCAGACAGTCTGGCAAGACTGGGTTTATCTCAGAGATGACGACTAAATGGAGAACTTACTTTAATTATATAAAAAGTAAAAAGAATTTGCAAAATGTTTTTAATCAGCCATAGTTATTTTAGCATTTACTAATTCGGGTGCAGCCAGCATAGCATACGGAAAAAAGATCATCTGTTTCTTAGGATTAAAAGTTGTCTTTTTTCAAAACAAAAGCAACTCTCCCCTTATTTGTGTACTTTTCTCAACATTAGACTTGGGTACACTAAAACCTTACAATCACTGTGCTGAACCTCACTATGACATTTGTCAACTTAGATTATTACCACTTTCCAAAACCGGCCTCCTGAAATTGAAATTCTGAGACCAGAAATACTGAATCCAACAAGAGATGTTTTTTATTATGACAACAATTTCATGACTTGAATCACTTCAACTGCCAAGTCTGTTTATGCATGACTTAAGAAGTGATTTACAATTGTTTCTGTGTAAGTACATATGGAAGCCCTCCGACATCCGTTTTTAACATGTTTGTGCTCATTCATGCGTAGACACGCACCTCATGGTGGCCATAAAGCAAAGCTGTAAACGAACAATGCTCACGTGTGTGTGTAGGCAATGATGAGGCTAGCGTGTCGCCTCATCATGGAGTGTCGCCCCAGGGCACAAGCACANGAAGATGCTCCAAGCCTGCATGTTATATCATGCTACAGTATTTACATACAATCTATGTACATCCTCCACAGAGCTTACACCATGCCTAGATAACTTATTATTATACTCAATGTCTTATTAGTGAAATGGAAAATAGTCTTCCTGTGTTACTGAGGGGAGGCTGACAAGNATGAAAGTTCTAGACCTGTTCAGTGTGGATGCAGTTTTTTTCANTAACATATTTTCAGATTTCCGAGCATCTGATTGCTTGAGCTGTGAATCTGGAACCACAGATATGGATTCTATGAGGAATGCATACAGTAAAGAAAGCCAGGACACTTGTCAAACAAGAGAAGGGTGGGACTTCCAGGATGGCTAGAGAGGAAGAGCCGTGCTGAATGCATGAAGCAGGAATGGCAGGGGGCACTATCTAGAAAAGACCCCACAGCAAAGAGGCCAAGCTTGAGGCGGTTCTAGGGGACGTCTGGGTTGCACACAGACAGCCAGGGTAGAGGATGCATGGGGGAGGAGAGGAGAGAGTAAGAATCCATGTGTTGAAAAGGAACTTGCACTGTCCCTGGTGACTAACCACTTCTGGTTCCCCTCCTGAAGGTGCCATCAGATCCGGGCTTCCTCACACTCACCTTTGTATAGGAGGGCCCTTGGAATCCACACACGTAGCATAGTCCAGCTCCACAAGTCTTGGGCAGGGCCTGACACCTGCCTAACAGGCTCTGTACTGGTACTGGTCCACGGACTGCACTTTGAACAGTACTTCCCTAGACTAGAATCTAGCCAAGGTGGTGGGGTATGTGTGAAGGCAGGCTCGGGAAACACGGGCTGAATACTGTCCTGACATATCCTGGATCTCATGTGCACCATGTGTAGAAGGGCAAGCCCCCTCTAGTTTTCTAAACATGAGGCAGGCACCAGGTTTTATAGTGCCCTCTTCTGTGGGCACTACAGAGTGGGGCAGAGCTTAATACAGCTCTGGGTGGACTATTTGTCTCCCAGATGCCAGGGAGTGTTCCTAAATCCCACTAGAATGCCAAAGTAACACCTGCTAAAGGTTATTATAGAGCACCAGCCACACCTGGGAATAGCCAGGTCTACTAGAAGGGGGCTGATGTACTTCTACATCATNCATATGACAAAAGGGAGCTGTTTCAGGTCAAAAGAAAAGGGAAATGTTGGATGGACTCACTGTTGAGAGTCAATTCACGTCCCCCAACCCCCCCAGGACAGGGTTTCTCTGTGTAGCCCTGGCTGTTCTGGAACTTGCTCTGTAGACAAGGCTGGCCTTGAACTCAGAAATTTGCCTGCCCTCTGCCTTCCAAGTGCTGGGATTAAAGGCGTGCACTACCACTGCCTGGTAGAGAGTTAATTCTTTACAAGTCAGTCTTGATTGACAGTAACAGGCATCCCTGGCCTTCTCAACTACATGCAAAGCTACCAGGGTGGGAAGCAAGTCAGTCTTCACATGGAGGACATCTATCACTGGCAGCTCTAATTCTCATACTTGCTCAGTCAGGCCCAGTCTGATCAGGTCCCCAAATATCTTCTTTGGGTCTGAAACTACTTTTCTGGGTACAGGCAGGCACACAGAAGTGCTTCCACTATTATCTCACCCCCAAAGCCAGTTTAATCTAATTAAGGAGTCAAGAAGCATATACATAAAAAAAATTAATCTTGAAGATTTCTAAGAGCAGGCGGCATGACAATACAAGGTGTCAGAAATGAGTGCACGATTAACTGAGAAGTGACTTAATTAACGGGCAAAGTTGCCCTAAGAACTGAAAGGAGGGAGGAAAAACATATTAGGAGATCAGAAAGGGAAAGCTAACCTTTCTGAGCTGGTTCCTTNACCTCCAAAGGGAGCACGTTAGATTAGCACTAAGATCTCAGTGCATCCGTTTCTAGAATGGCACAATTCCTTTTCACGTCAGCCTCAGGCTCACAGTGAGGGCCACAGTGTGTGCCTGCTCTATCCCCATCACGGCNGAGACGAGCCCAGGCCCATCTAGAGACACAGAGGCCCACAGTCACTTGCTGCTTCTCTCTATGAANGCCCCCTCCCTGCTCCAAACAGCTGATCCAGAAACTGAGGTGGCAGGGCCTCTAGCTCAGTGATCGGAAGGCCCTGATTTTCAACCCAAGTCTGCCCCCGCAACATGAATAAAAAGTATCAGGTAACTATTAACTTAATAGTTATTAACTATCAAGCTATGTTAAAATAAGGCACTCTACCAATAATTTGAACTTCAAAGATCAGAACTTGGAGGTCAGAGGACCACTTACTCATGG
>LZPO01034853.1:242837-257142 GCA_001675575.1 Neotoma lepida
ACCCAGTCCAACCAAAGCTCTTTAAAGTTTTAACAGATCTTAGTATACAGTGGCATACACTTTTGAGTCCCCACATCAACTCTCAAAATAATTTACACTTAGCAATACTGTCTTCTACTACTGAGCCTCTAGAACTTTCCACATACAGTTTCCATGGCCAAGGTTACAGGCCAAGAAAAGAAACACCCNAAAATGTCACAATCATCCCCAAGAGATTGAACTCTGTCCATCCCTAAACTCCTACCTGAGAATGTAGCTGCACTAGGGAGACAGGGACTTTCAAACAGTATTAACATCAAGTTGTCAATGACGTCACCAGAGTAGGTCAGATTCCAGTAGGTCTTGTACAAGGAGACTGAGGATACAGATACACAATGGAAAAGTCACGTGAGCAAAGGGGAGAACATGGCCATCAACCAATGAAGGATAGATGTATAGAAGAAAGCAAGCAGGACCACACCCTGATATTGGGGTTCTACCCTCCAGAGCGGTGAGCAAATAGAAATTTGTCATTATGCCGCCCAGGCTGTGGCATCTTGATAGGGAAGANCTAGCTCAGAGTTGTTGATGGATCCTGCATCTCCCATCCCCCTTTGGTCTTTATGAGGTATCCTGAAAGCCATTTGAATNTAGGGCCTCCCAAGAATCAATTGTCATTCCAAACCTCTTATCTTCCCATCTCAGGCACTCCCATCAACCACTCCCAAAACCTTATGAGCTGCATTTTGTCCAGCCATTTCCTCCATAAACAAACAGAATTAGAAGCAAACCCTGAATGGACAGGGAGGCCGTGCATGAGGGTTATGTTTTCTCTGAGAGTACAACTTCCAGACACCCAAGCGAAGACTGAAGTATTCTCTAATCCTAGGCTGCAGCTACCGAGACACACAGACCATACCAGCCTGTCCACTGCTGAACCCTAGGCACCTGCAATGGTGTGAGGCAAGCAAGCTAGGCTGGATTAGCATCTGTGGAGTTTGTATATACTTAACTCGTTGTGCCCCACATACACTGGAACATCTCACAGAGACATACTAAGTGAAAGAGGATATAAATATGCCAGTCAGTCAGGCCAACATGATTACCACACTTGAACCACTAAGTTTCATTCGACTTCCTCACAGCCAGGGCATCACGGAAACCAGGTTACTTCACACAGGAAGGGGGCAGGGCACTTCTCTAAACAATTCATAGCATGGGCATTGAATAATAAAGTAATGCCCCCAGTACATTTACACAAAATATAACCATAACGCTCTTAGTCCTTTTAGTGGCACACTTTAAAAACAGTAGATGATACGTACGATAACAAATATTAACTGTCAACCTGGGGGACCTACTCCATAAGACCAAATGTCATAAAATAGCAACTGCAGTTGAAGGTCACAGCAGACATTCTATGGGTGAGCCACTAGCCAAAGTTTTATTACACACTAGGATATCACAGTTGCATCACCTAACTGTGCCCACATTAGATTGGCCATGATTCATTCCATACACACTGTGTACATGNAGTGAAATACCACGTCGTATGCTCANAAACATGCAATTACCACANTACATGGGAATNAAAACATTTCACAAAGTTCTGAGGTAGTGAAAGTGGGATTTTCTGTAAAGATTTATTTANTTANATGCATGTGTGTATGTATCTGTGTGAGTGNCTGCTATGTGTGCAGGGGATTCCCAAGGAGCCACCTGATGCAGATTCTGGGAACCAAGCTTGGGTAGGGACCTCTGAAAGAACAGCAAGTCTTCCTAAGCACTGAGTGTCTCCAGCCCCACAGATGAGTTTTAACCACTCTAACCTTATCGCCATACAATAAACACATGGACTAGAATACACTACACTCAAAAATATGCACAGATAGCCNGGTGTATGGTGCACTGGGTAGGCATAAGTAGGTGGATCTCTGTGGGTTCAAGACTAGCCTGGTCTACAAAGTAAGTTCCAAGACAGCCAGGGCTACACAGAGAAACTCTATTTCAAAACAAAACAAACAAAAACAAAAACAAAAAAGAGCATATATAAAGGACTCAAGAGCTTAAATTTTTTAATCTAAAACTTTAAGATGCTTCAGGGAACCACTCAGGCACACAAAAAGGCACCTAAGAAGTCAGGGTACCGCTCTCAGCAGGTTCAGAACGCCAATGCACAGGTGACATCCTGAGGCAAGCAGTGGATGCAGCTATTGTAATACAGTGACCATCGGAAAGATTCATAAGCTACCGACAATGTTTTTTGACAGAACTGTACTGTCCACCATCATCCACTCAGGCTGAAAGGCACAGAGACAAGAAGCAGTGGTGGCGTTCTACCGGTCGGCAGCAGGCTGGGATGTCACACAGCTGGTCCATGATNCATTGAAAATGATACAGATGTGGCACAGCATGTGCTCATTAAGTGGCAAACANTGGAGTTGTGTGCTACACAGCNTTACATAATATACTAATTATACACTTTCCCCAAAAGACCATGTGATGAACTTTCAGGATTATCCCTTCTCTAATGGCCTTGGATTAAAAAATGATTTTCTCGGTAGAAAAGTCACGGAAGCCAACTCAAAGCCTGGTTACACTTAAACTACACTGGCCATGTGGTCATCAGTCCTGTCTGAAAGGTAAGGGATTAAAACTCTGGGCTCAAGAATTCCTCTGTAAAGTTCTCCGAAGGCAAGAGTTTTGGGGGCTGGGACGGTGAGCTCAACTGTTAGAGGGCGGAGCAGACAGATATAATCCCCAAGGATCATATTTAAAATAAAAGTCATTTTAAGAAGCCAGTGCAGGCTTGTAGCCCCAGTGCTGGGAAATCAGAGACGGAAGGATCCCTGGGGCTTGCTAAGCAGCCAGCCCAGCTTCCTTAATGAGTNCCAGGCTAATGAGAGACTCTGTCTGGAAAACAAAGCAGACGGCACCTGAGGATGTCATCTGGCTCGCCTGAGTACCTGCACACGCACAAGCGTGCATGTGTAACANGCACGTGTGCACACATACAGAGTTTGGCTTCTTAAATGAGTCATCCATTCAAATGTTCCAAAAATATCCACCGGAAGACACAGCATGCAAACATCCCTCTCTTGCCCTGGTCTCTGGGTCTCCTTCCTGCCTTTCTGCTGGCCCTCTCCCTTCCCGCCCACTCACATACTCCACAGTGACCCAGGGGGCTAGGTTCTTGGGAATTCTCCCAAAGTCTTGCTGGAAGATACCAGGAAATAGGAAAACCTCCNTCCCTCCATCCTCACCACTGTAACTGAGAAAGCTAGATAGTAGTTAGTGAGGNGGCCACTCCAAGGAGGGCCATTCCTTCCCAATGGTCTGAGTGACAGACATTCTACAGAACCCCAAGAGGCTGGGGCCNAGGGTTTTAGATGCTTACAAGTCAAGATGATGTATGCAGGAAGCACAACTCAAACTTCGATATCNGAACAAAATCTGCTGGAACCAAAGTGTAACACTCCCGTGTTCTAATGGTTCTAAATAAGGTAACCCACAAAATAATAATTATCAGGAAACCCACCCTCCATCGGCCAAGCAGCCAGCTGTAAAATCTGTACAATCTGAGCCAACACGAATGATGAGCAAGCACATCTGTCTCTCTCCAACCTCTAGTTCAGGGTCCTGAAAAAAAAAGATCTCTTAGGAGACTCTGTGGTTAATTAGTATAAAATACTCTTCTCTTAACAAGGGAAGAAATGACTAGTTTAAAGAGTCCGCTCGGAAGAGAACCGCAGACACTGCCCTGCTTGGAAACTAATACAGCACCTGAAACAGAACCAGTGAGACTGATAAACTGTCAGCAATGGGGCTTCTGGTTCCTTTACCAAACATCCCCCTTCTATTGGACGATGACATCCTCTTCAACACTCCTGTTCCAAGCCTTGAGCTTACTTCACCTTTGCAAAGTCTCTAACCCTTTTACTTCCTGTCTGCCCATTCCTCTTGGGCATCTGATCCCACCTTTCCAGCCTCTTCCATCAGTCTTTACCCTAGACCTCCAGGCACTGATTTGGCCTTTTCTGCTTTGATGACATCATCCTCAGTCCCGTGTCCCCCACCCCCCTCCAACCCCTTGCGCTCCAGAATGGCTCTCCATAGACTGGAGTACCACAGCCTCACTGTTGTCTGGCATGCTGTCCTCCACCCTGGCTCACTGCTGCCAAACCGGTGGCCCACACAGCTTTCCCTGCATCGGGTCCTCATGGAGCCAGATGCCTACTGTAATGGTGAGATGCCTAATGGAATCTAATGCCTAATGGGGTGCCCCCCTCCCCCAAGGAAAGTTTGCAGGCATTGAAGTCCNAGCCCCCACTATCTCAAATGTGACTGTATTTGCAAACTGGAACTTTAAAGAAGTTAGGTTAAAATGAGACCACTGAGGCGGGCCCTCATCCAATGTGAGCACATAAAGACATGAGGGATATGTGCCTGTCTACAAATAGACCTCCCAATGACATGGGAGAAGGCAGCCACCTACAAGCCAAGGAGATAGACCTGGAAAGAAACCAATCCTGTGCCACGCTGATCTTGGACTTCCAATAGAACTCTGAGAACACTAATCCCTGCTGTTTAAGCCCCTTGTATGGTATTTTGCTATGGCAGCCACAATGAACCATTAGACCTGCCCTTACCTTCCTTCTACAATGCCAATACCCACACAGTTCTTTGTCTCTCTGCAGAGTAATTCACATCAGACAAATCTATCCTACGAAGGTTCCAATAGTGATTTGGGTACTCACGGGGCTGTACAACCNCATAATTTTGGAAAAAGCTCAAGACCTGGGGGAATGTTCACAGGATCAGCAGTTACCACCACCGCCTACCCTCAACAGCCACGGGTCATCCTTCTGTCTCTCTGGGAACCATCAGCTGTCATTACCTCTGTCTCTTTGGATTTGCCTACTGTTGACTTTTCGTGTCCGTGGGCTCATGTACGACACATCCTTCTATGACTGGTTGCTTCACTTCACTTCTTTCAGGGCTCAGGAATATCCGTGGTACAGACATACAATGTTTTGTTCATACTCGGAAGTTAAAAGAACATCTGGGCTGTTTTCACCTGAGTTTAAAGTCACAGTTCCATCTTCAGGCTTGATCACTGAAGAGATAGACTGCGCTGACTCTCAAAATGCCACAAGACATAATCAGTACATGCTACATTATTACATAGTGAGCTGTAGGTATTGTATCAATAGCATAACCCACTGCTGCACTTTCTACACATACACACACACAGAGACACACACACACACCTTTCTCTACAATCACTAGCTTTCTCTTCATTCATTCAGTCAACAATTANCAAGCCTCTATTATACGAAAGCACCGAACTAGGTCTACATATGCCATTAACAACACATACAGGCACCTCTATAAGCCTTTATCTATTCAGATTTCTATGTAGGGCTGGAGAGACGGCCTAGTGAGTAAAGTGTCTGCTGTTCAAGCCTGTTTGGATCCCCAGCATCCACAGAAAGTTGATGCTGTAGCATGCACCTGCCATCTCAGTGTTCCTACAGTGAGATGGGAGGTACCTGATGTGCACTGGGGTGAACACCCGAGTCTATCTATAACAGGACCCACACCCACAGTTGTCCTCTAAGGTCGACACATGCACATGTGCACACCCATGCATACACACGCATGCACACACATACACACACACATCATACACACATCATAAACATACAAAGATGAAAAAAGAATGATTTCTACTTAGTATCCAAGTTCCTAACAAAATAGACCTCCCTTTGAGTCATTACGAGAAAGGGACCTTTTCAAAGGAAGACAGAGTAAAAGTGTGCCCCACAAAATGGAAGCACTCATACTATGTATGTTTATTTAAAACGTTTTTAAAGAAATGATTTTATAATTTTAAAGGCGGCATAAAATGCATAAACAGAATTATCCCAATATGACAAAGACTATTTATTAGAAAACAGAACTGGAATTAAAGATTTCGTTACATCTTTAATCCTGGGTTCCAGTCATTTTCTGTTCTATTCCTTCCTGAAATAACAGAGATGTTTTTATTTCACTCCAAAATAAAATAATAGCAGCCCTGTCAACTATCATGAGAAATCATTAGACTGGGTCGTTACAACTGAAGGAAAGTGTGCTTGGGAAAGAGGTAGCCTGAATTCCCAGCAAAACATATCTGCTGCAGAAAAGCTGCTGGCAACACCAGACAATTCAGCAGATAGTCAGATGATGCCACCCCCTCCTTTTTTTTTTACCTTTTTGAAATATCTTTTTTCAGAGCTGCAGAGGTGGCTCAGTGGTTAAGAGCACTGACTGCTCTTCCAAAGGATCTGGGTTCAATTCCCAGGACCCACATGGCAGCTCACAACTGTCTGTAACTCTCACAACTGTCTTTAACTCCAGTTACAGGGGACCCAACACCCTCACACAGACATACATGCAGGCAAAATGCAGATGCACATAAAATAAAAATAAATAAATCATTATGAAAGAAAAGAAAATATCTTTTTTTTTCATACAATATATTCTGATCACGGTTCTCCTCCCTCATCTAGTCAGTCAACTCTTAATTTTTTTTCAATGATAATTAAGTTAAGTGTGCTGACCAGGGACAGACTATACCACAAGGGTTCAGAAGACNAGCAAGACATGCAGGAAACATACACAGATGTTCTACGGCAGGGCAGGGCCACGCAGGTTTCGGCTTTATTTTGTTTTGACTGAATTTGATTCCAGCATCCAGATTTCCTTGTGCTCAAATATCCTTTTGTGAAAATAACCACAAATCTCCTGCATGGGTTTCATTCCAAAGCAGCATAGTTGTTTCAGATTTGGGATGCATTTCCCCAAATGCGATTCCATTTCCAAAGCAAGTCTACAGACACCTGTTTCACCCACACAGAAGATGAAGTACCAGAAGTTTTTAATTCGTGGAAAAAAAACAGATAGAAGTAACTGTAATCAGCACATGGTCATTTTGAAGACCCAAGTGATNCCTTATTTCTGGAGTGACATGCATGGNATTCGGGTTACTTAAATTCTCCCACAATGGTCACCCGTTCTCCAACCTCAACTTGAGGAGAGGTCAAGGAAGCCTTATTCTTCCCAGCTGGTGGGTTGCTCTGGGGAGTGGAAGGGGGGAACAGTTGTCCCAGCTCCACACCGGCAGCACAAGCCAGCCAGCAGCAGTCTTTCCTGTCAGAGCGCAGACACTTTAGTTTGCCTGTGTGCTCCAACTTTCGGTCTACCTTATTTAGCTAATAAACACAGTGTACTTCGGCTTTCTCCTTAGGAGTCAGTGGTGCACACATAACCCAACTCCTCACTGAGAACAGCTGGGTGTGTGNTGTTTATAAAGAGTGAGGCTTGGGATTGGGTCCTGGGAAGCAGCAGGGGCAGGAATAAAGAACTTTCCTGTTCTCTACAGTCAGAAGTCCTTGTCAAAATAAATTTGGATCCACAAATTATCCAGGAAGAGGCTCAAACCGAAGAATAGGCAGCTCCCTACCTCCCCAGACCAAAACTGTCTTCAGGGTTGAGGTATCTATCAGAAACACTCCCATCATACTGGCCATACCAAAGCCACAAGCTACACTGGAGAGCCAGCCCAAAGCCTCAAAGGTTAGGATGTCAAGCCCAAAGCTTTGGTTGACCAGAGCTTCAACCTTCATCAATGAGGGACTGTTCCTGTGGATTATCTGCACCCCTTCAGAGCTGGTGTCTGGGACTCTGTCCAGGGCATTTCCTCACCTAAAGGGACTCCTACAGCAACACTGGGTCCCATCCCTCCTCACACTGTCTCAATGTCCACCCTTCTTCCTGTTCTGTGGTGATATGTGTACCCCAATAAAGCTTGCCAGAGGATCAGAGGACAGAGCCAGCCACTAGATTAGATACAGAGGCCAGAGAGTGGTGGCACACACCTTTAATCCTATCACTCGGGAGGCAGAGATCAAGGCCACACCGGGAACAGAGTCAGGCAGTGGTGGCACACACCTTTAATCAGAGCACTTGAGATCTCATGCCATTGCCTGGGAAATACACACGACTTTAATCCCAGGAAATAATGGCAGGTCGGAGAAAGGTATATAAGGTGTGAGGAAACAGGAACTAAGGCAGTTCAGCTGAGACCCTTTCCAGTGAGGACTCAGAAGATTTCAGTCAGAGGATTTATGAAGTTGAAGTAATAGGTGGTGGCTGTGGCTTGCTCTGCTTCTCTGATCTTTCAGCTTTTACGCCAATATCTGGTACCGGNTTTTTATTAAGAGGCCATCTAAGATTCAAANGATACTGTTCACTGACACTTCCTTCAGAATTTTAAAGATTTCTTTTACTTCTATTTTANGTGTATGGGTGTTCTGCCTGCATGCATGCCTNGAGGAATGACTTGCCAACCTTGTTCCAGCTAGTGCTGAGCAAGNAGTTGCCATGGGAAGTTTGTCTCAACTCTAGGTGTGATTATCCAATATGCTTGCNCTAACTACCCCCTAATGCTTCTGAATGGGGTTTCCTTCATTTCTTTCTTATCTACCAAGAATATGGTACCTGGAACATTGCATCTCCTCAGCATTATGTACTTTGGGTGTTGAGCTTTCAGGTGAGAGGACTTCTGGAACCAGGATGACAGTAGCTATGAGTGTGGTGATAGCTGTAGACGAAAGTTGGTCCGGTTCCCACACCCAGCTCCCACGGCCGCTTAGACCCAAATAAACACACAGAGGCTTATATCATTTTTAAACTATGGCCCTGGCAGGCTTCTCCCTAGCTAGCTCTTACATCTTAAATTAACCCATTTTATAAATCTATGTTGCCACGTGTTCCATGTGGCTTTACCTGTGTGCCGTTACATGTTGTTTTCTAGGTGGCAGAATGGCGTCTGCCCAGCTCTGCTCTTTGCTTCTCTTCCCCTAGTTCGAATGTCCCGCCTATCCTTATTCCTGTCTCTTATACACATCTAGATGTGTATAAGAGACAGTCCTTATTCTGCCTCACCATTGGCCAAACAGCTTTATTTATCAACCAATCNGAGCAACACATTTTTAGAAAGACATTCCCATCAGATAGCTGTCATAAGAATGTACACATACAGCCTCATTTAGCAGACACAGAGTGCTTAACTGTGTTTCAGGCCCAGACCTCAGGTTTGCAAAAATGTTCATAACACCCTACAANATGGGTACTACTCTCATTTCATTACATAGATGAAGAAACTGAGACTTGGAAAGGTTCATGATTCACCCNGCTCCTGACTGGGAAGTGATACATCTCAATATGTTCAGGAATATTATTTTAAGGTGTGTTACTTTTGTTTATGTTGCATTTGTTTAACTCTGTGAAGCTGTGTTACTGTGCCTGTCTAAAACACCTGATGGTCTAATAAAGAGCTGAACAGCCAATGGCGAGGCAGGAGAAAGGATAGGCAGAGCTGGCAGGCAGAGAGGATAAATAGAAGGGGAAATTTGGGAGAAAGGGAAGAAGGAATCAGAGAGGAAGGAGGAAAATTTCAGACCAGCCACCCAACTACACAGCCAGACATGGAGTAAGAAACAAAGAAAGGAATACAGGAACAGAAAAGGAAAAGCCCAGAGGTCAAAGATAGATGAGCTAATTTAAAGTTAAGAAAAGCTGGCTAGAAACAAGTGAAGCTAAGGCCGGGCATTTATAATTAAGAATAAGCCATGTCTGATTTATTTGGGAGCTGGGTGGCAGGNCCCTCAAAAGACCAAAGACCAACCAACAACATCAATAGGTTACAGGCAACATGCCTCTGAATCCTTAAGTCTTGCCCACTTTCTTGCCTGGGGTCCTGTAGAAAGCTGCTTGGGGGCATATGTGAATTGGGGGCATTTATGCTCCTCAGGGCTGAAGGATGACTGGGGGTGTGTGGGGAATTCTGATAGGAGGAGCTGGATGGAGCACTGTCTGCTTTACCTGCTGAGCCAAGTTAGATTCCCAGCACCCACACCTTGGGTACCAGGGCCTCAGGTAACTGCCACACCCAGCCCCCANTGTTTTCTCCATCAGAGGAACAGAAGCACTTAGCATTTGCACTGCACAGAAAATGGCTGTGACACCCTTCTATTCTCTTAATCTTCCCAATGCAAGTGGAGGATCACTTTGCCTCCATAACAGACATAAGACAAAACCACTCATCTAGCAATTAAGCTCATTTCTACTCAGTCCAACTCAAGAGCCAGTTTTCCTGCCATGTGGTCCCTGAATCAACTAAACAAGAAATGACCTAGCCAATATTACCCTTTTCCCTCAGAGAAAATCCTATTCTACACTGGCTCCCTTCATTCTCTCTCAAGACAAGGGCTCCATCCCTGATCTATGTTCTCCACACCATCCCAACTTAAATATTCTTTCCTTAAATACCAGAGAAACATAGATTAAGTAATCAAGCATTTATCAAAATGCATCCCTTAAGGGTGGGGAGATAGCTCAGCTGGGAAACGGCTTGCTACGTAGGCATGAGGTCCAGAATTCTAACCCCAGACACATCTAGATGTGTATAAGAGACAGCACACACACACACACACACACACACACACACACACACACACACACACACACACACACACACACACACACACACACACACACCATCTTTGATAAGAGATAGGAAAGCCAAACATTACACAGCCGACTTAAGTGTACATGGAGAATAATGTCCTCTTTCTACATACAGGGCCTCTGCAGCATTCTACTCAGAACAACAACCAAGATACAAGCATTCTCCCACACACCACATCTCTGTCCACCCGCAGGGCACGCCCCGGAGCACAGCTATCTACAGTGGATCCGTGCTTTACCGATTGCTGCAATCACTAAGCACCGTCTTCTGTTTCCCCATGTTACATAATACTAAGACACACTGCAAGAAGCCAGTGGGCACGAACAATGCTATTTTTTCACATTAACTCCCTTGGTGCTGGACGTCACTGACCTTGAAACATTTTAAAACGCAGTTTATTTTAAATAAGGCACTTCCTGGAGCATAAATATGAACCTGGCAGAAACTAGGTAAACAGTGGAGAAATGAGCGCTTAAGGGCCCACCAAGCTCTTAAAAGCCCACTTCACAGCATGATTTTTTTCCCCCTCTTAGGAAATTTTTTCTAAGTCAAAAAAAAGTTTGTCAACTTCTGAACCTTGGTAAAACTCACATTTCTTTTGGCTCAGATGCCTTTCTCTTAGGAGATGCTGCTATTTGACATACTATGGGATGGTTAGCAGGATTCCTGGTCTCTACTNAGTAGCTGCCATTAGCTATCCTGCTCCCCAACCCCACCCCCCACAGTGACAACTAAAATGTGCCAAATGTCATCAAGCATCCCTGGGTTGGAAAACTGGTACAAGCTGGGACCAACGTTTTGGACAAAAGATTCCAAAAAGCCCAAAGATGGCTTTCTGTGGTCCAGACAAGGGCACTAATTCAATAATGGCTTCTGGGTGAGGGTTGGTCTTGAAGTAATATAAAAGATCTCCTGGAGGCAGGGANCCCAAAATGATGACCTGGGAGCTGCTGAAGTCCCATCGTTCCACTCAGCAGGCTCCTGGATGAAATCTAGAGTATCATGAGAAGAATTCCTGGAGGGCTCCACACAGAACTGTAAGGTCACCCACACTCAGTGCCTGGGTATCCAACATCTATCATTCACTCCCAAATGCACACACAATGGTGGAGAGGGGATTTGGGTAAAACAAGTTTACTAAAATGTCCATGGAAGTAGAAACCACATTGAGGGTATGCACAGATGTTCCCATGCATTCCTTCCATTTTCCTGTATGTCTGATCATTTTTTCATAATAAAATCTGGGAAGGGAGTGGAAAGAGAGCTCAGTCAGTAAAATTCACAATTTAATTCCCAGAAGCCACAATTTTTTTTTTTTTAAAGTTTGGCATAGTGGTTCACACTTGTAATCCCAGCCTTGCAGAAGTGAAAACAAGTGGGTCTTGAGCTCCCTGCCTAGCTATCCTAGCCTGTGTGGTGAGCTCTGACCAATTAGAGAGCTTGCCTCAAAAACAATGGGTATCTAGGAGGGGGTGGATGTGGTTGCCCCATTACAGGGTAACTCCCTCCCCCTCTCTCTCTCTCTCTCTCTCCCCCTCTCTCTGTGTCTAAGCTTCTATACCAGTAGGTTTCCATATGACTTTTTTTAAAGGTCATTAGTATTGTTATTTATCCCTCTCCATACTCTCTGCCCTACCCTCCCCCACCCTTAATTTAACCTTCCCTGTTACATTATCAAATACCCAGTGCCAGGAATGGGTTACCTCTTCTGGAGTTGTTGGCCAGTGAGGTCCCAGAGACCTCCAAACATTAAAGACTATTGCCAATGCTCTTAGTTACCCTGCAGAACTTGACAATAAGACCCTATTGCTGAAGACACTGCATACTTCAATCAAATAACATGGAGAAATCAAGCTGGTATTAACCCAGAAGCTTCACTCCTGCTGGCTAGCTTTCACAGTGCTGGAAGGTGATAGCTACATTATCAGAGAAAAAAGGTAATCATCAATCTTATTCAGCTGCGAATCCTGCAAGGTACGAGAATAACTGCCCCCACAGGGTATGCCCACTGGTACAATAGTGGTACAACAATCATGGGAGTAACCACTTTCTGCTTGGATTTAAGTCCTGCTCTGCAAGTTGAAATCCGTATCTGGCACCACAAACCCAACAGGCAGGTCACAGGCCCTAAAGGAGAACCTACTACTGTGATTCTGCTAAATGGATATAACATTAAATTGACTCCTTGTGACTGATCATTATATATGAATACATCTCTCACCCTCATGCAAGAAGCTTCTATTTCCAACGGATGGTGATTAGCCAAGATCCCCAACTGGCCAACATGCATGAAGCAAGAGACAGCGGAATGCTCAGCCCTCAATGGAACATCTATACTGTGCTGCCTCCTCCCAAGCCTAAGGGATCACTGTAGAAGAGGGGGCAGAAGGAGCGTAAGTGCCACAGGTGGTGGATGACTCCAAGAAGTCTTCTCAAAACATCAGGGCAACTGCACATACAAACTCAGTGTGGTTGTGCCAGCATGTATAAGACCTATACAAACCCAAGACCAAATCCCAGCACGAAGAGGGCACAGAACCTCACGCCTAGGCATGGAGCTATTGGCANCCCTCCCTCCCTCCCTCCCTCTTTCTTTCTCTCTCTGTGTGTGTGTGTGTCTAAGCTTCTACACCAGTAGGTTTCCATATGACTTTTTTTAAAGGTCATTAGTATTGTTATTTATCCCTCTCCATACTCCCTGCCCTACCCTCCTCCACCCTAATTTAACCTTCCCTGTTACATTATCAAATACCCAGTGCCAGGAATGGGTTACCTCTTTTGGAGTTGTTGGCCAGTGAGGTCCCAGAGACCCCCAAACATTAAAGACTACTGCCAATGCTCTTAGTTACCCTGCAGAACGTGACAACAAGACCCTATTGCTGAAGACACTGCATACTTCAATCAAATAACATGGAGAAATCAAGCTGGTATTGACCCGGAAGCTTCACTCCTGCTGGCTAGCTTTCACAGTGCTGCAAGGTGATAGCTACATTATCAGAGGAAAAAAGTAATCATCAATCTTATTCAGCTGTGAATCCTGCAAGGTAAGAGAATAACTGCCCCGACAGGGTATGCCCACTGGTACAATAGTGGTACAACAATCATGGGAGTAACCAACCACTTTCTGCATGGATTTAAGTCCTGCTCTGCAAGCTGAAATCTGTATCTGGCACCACAAACCCAACAGGCAGGTCACAGACCCTAAAGGAGAACCTACTACTATGATTCTGCTAAGTGGATATAGCAATAAATTGACTCCTGGTGACTTATCATTATAAATGAATGCATCTCTCACCCTCATGCAAGAAGCTTCTATTTCCAACGGATGGTGATTAGCCAAGATCCACAACTGGCCAACATGCATAAAACAAGAGACAGCGCATCGCTCAGCCCTCAATGGAACATCTATACTGTGCTCCCTCCTCCCAAGCCTAAGGGATCACTGGAGAAGAGGGGGCAGAAGGAGCGTAAGTGCCCCAGGTGGTGGATGACTCCAAGAAGTCTTCTCAAAACATCAGGGCAACTGCACATACAAACTCAGTGTGATTGTGCCAGCATGTATAAGACCTATACAAACCCAAGACCAAATCCCAGCACGAAGAGGGCACAGAACCTCACGCCTAGGCATGGAGCTATTGGCAACTGCTAGCTGGTAGAAGGACAGTCAGTTTTCTCTAAAAGTACAGCCCCTGGTAAGTCAGCCATGCTCCACACACCCATTTGGGCAGCACAAATTGGTCTTGATGAATT
>LZPO01034853.1:263885-274377 GCA_001675575.1 Neotoma lepida
TCAATGGTATGACATCTAAGGAAAGGATGATAGTGAAAAATAAGGAAGCATGGACTGTGTAGAAATTCACCAATAATTTCTGCTCCTTCACTTTTTCTACAGCATGAGATACAACAAGTCTCTTTCCTGATGCAGATTTTCAAAGACAGGAGTATCCACAGGTGTAGGCTCTCTCCTCTTGAATAGTGTTTAAACACCAGAACTCTTCCGGGCCTTGACAACCACCTTTGAACTCTACATACCCTCGTCAACTGGAGGTCATCAGCCAATACCTTCTTGGGCCTTCTCAGCTGGGGCTGTCACTATGGAAGCCTGGATCCCATCACAGCCACTGCTGTGAGTAGTGGGCATGTGTGCCATCCCAGGGGATAAATTTAGTTTCTGGAAACAGCTTGAAAGCTAATCGGTGTCCAACTCAGGGAAGACCACATTAATAAGGTGCTATTGTAAAGTAGTGGGTCTGATCTAGCAGTACGGACTGAGTAAGAAATACAGAGAAATGCACTGGTCCATGGTCAGCCCATTCAGAGTAAATACAGGGTCCCCAAAAGCTTCCCTGAAGGGCAGTGCTCATTTGGATGGCCATGTGCAGCCTATCTCTTTAAAAATAAATGTCACTCCTTATTTTATCATCATTCTTAGCTAAGGAAAAACAGAAAGCAGGGAATGGAGAGATGGCTCAGCAGTTGAGAGCACTGGCTGCTCTTCCAGGGGACCCAGGTTCAAGTCCCAGTACCCACATGGCAGCTCATAACTGTCTGTAACTTCAGTCCAGGGAATCTGACACCTTCACACCAATGCACATAAAATAACTTTAAAAAAAGAAAGAAAAAAAAAACAGAAAAAGGAATGTCATAAGGCAAGAATGCCAAAGCTATGCAGAAGACTATGCAATTTAAGTGTGGTCTCTAACACCTGGACATACCAACTAGCTGGTGTCTGGTTGTTGTTTGCCTTGAAAAAAACACAGCAAAAGCATTTACCTCTTGGGACATGATTAAGGTCATCTAGCGGTGGCAAGGGAAAGAAAGGTTGCTAAGGAATGGGAAAATAAGCAAGTAAATGAAGTATGTTCATTCACCAAGGGAATTTTCAGTATGAAACTGCCTTTAAAANCAAAGGCTACCCAGGTGGTGGTGGTGGTGCATGACTTTAATGCTATCACTTGGGAGGCAGAGACAGTTTGGAGGCCAGCCTGGCCTACAGAGTTAGTTCCAGGATAGCCAGGGCTACACAGAGAAACTCTTGTCTTGAAAAACCAAGAAAAGTAAAGAAAAAAGCAAAGGCTAGGTTTGGGAAAGACCAACCAACAGTGTGCAAGATGCCCTAGATCATCTAAATGACAATCTCAATGGAGATAAACTCCTGGGGCCAGGTGACAACCCATAATCTGACAAGTCATGGGGGTGTAATAGTCTGTCATCCAAAGGCTCCACTACCAANGAAGCATCCCCTCCCTCTTGGGTGTGACTTCCTTGAGAGTCAAGATCACAGGAAACAGTGGCAATAATGATCTTAATATATTAATAATAAAGAAGATCTTCAGCTTGCAGGTTACATCAAAACTCAGTGTAAACTGAAAACATAAGCCAAAACTTTCTTTAGATTTACTTTTTATTTCTGTGTGTGTATATATGCCTGCCTGAGCTCATATGCACTACCCAAGCTAATGACNCAAGTTTGATCCTAGGTCACAGTATCGTAGAAGGAATTGACTCCCAAAAGTCATTTCCTGACCTTTATATGCATGTCCCACACATGTGCGTGCACCCACACATAAACGTAACAAAAAATTTTTTTGAAAACAAAATTTTAAAGGCATATATCACTGAAAATATTGATCATTAGATCCAGAGTTCAACCATGACATCTCTGTCCCTAGAGCTCTAATATGATGAGTCACTGAAGAAGGCAACATGCATATAGAAAGGACTTGCATCCAAAATGCTGCCCAGAACAGGATGATAATTATTAAGAGTGAGTGGCAACTGTAAGCTCCATGCTGGCTTCAAATGGAATGCCTCCAAGGGCTCCCTGCCTCTCACCAATCAAACTATGTTTACTAGTTCCACTACCTCTTGACCCAGAGGGTCTTAGGGGTTCTCCCCTTCATCTCATGCCTTCTCAAAGACACAGCCATTAGTGTGGATGCCTGCAATACTTCACAGCCACGGGGGAGAACTGGGGCTTCAACTGTGTGTTTTTCATTTCATCTCACCTTAATGGTAAAGGCAGTACACGCTCTCATGTTAAGCCTGCAGAAGAAGGCTGACAACTGAATTATATTTCTTTGACTACCCCTGCAAATCCTCAGGGATTGGAAAATTCGATCCACTGCAGGACTGACTATAAATAGCCACCTTACTTCCTGCCACCTCCAGGATGGAACCAGCAACTACTGAAAAGCACTCCGCATCCCAGCTTGAGCCTTCCTTCCACGGCTGTGAGGCAGAGAGAGAGAAGGATGGGGACATTTGAGCCTGGCAAGCCCAGGAGGTCACGGAGCCTTCCTAGCTGGATGGTGATGGTGACAGAGGAAGCAGAGAAGGCACTAGGAGACACAACCCTTTCAGATTTGGTTTAGGTTTTCACAAACACCCAAGTTTAAAGTCTGTTTCTAGGCACTTCCTAAGTACATAGTTTTGGCCAAGGGATCCAGCATCCTCTCGATGCCTCAGTTTTCAAACCAAGAAAAAATAATATGATCCAATTGTAGATTAATTAGATTAACCACGGAAAGTGGCAACACAATAGAGTGGGGTTTCTTGGTCTTTGCTCTTTGCCCTTTTAGCATTGGAAAACTGGTAGCACTGACAGAAAGCTGTCAGAGAATATCATGTAAAATATTGGGCAGGCAGCAACTCTGGCCTCCACCTACCAGATGTGTAGCACTTTCCAGGCTGTAGCAATCACAAATACCTAGAAGGAATGAAGCAACTGGGCCCTTTGGTGAGAACCACAGCAGGAGGTACTCAACAAACACACACCTTCCCCTTCCTCCTTCCCAGTCCCCTGAAGTTAAGAAACTTTGGGAATGATTCTAGACTCCTCTTTCTTACCTGTAGTTGGGATTTTTTTTTTACTCGTTGGGGGCCCGCCACCCAGCTCCCAAATAAATACATGGAGACTTATTCTTACTTATGAGTGCCCGGTCTTAGCTTGACTTGTTTCTAGCCAGCTTTCCTTAACTTACATGATCACATCTATCTTTCGCCTCTGGGCTTTTAGCTTTCTCTATTCTATTTATCTTTCTTTACCTCTTACTCCATGGCAGGCTGTGTGGCTGGGTGGCTGGGTGGCTAGCCCCTGGCATGCTCCTCTCCTTCTCCTTTTCTCGATCCTTCCTCTTCTCTTTTTCTCCTTCTACTTATCCACTCTGCCTGCCAGCCCCACCTATCCTTCCTCCTGCCTAGCTATTGGCCATTCAGCTCTTTATTAGACCGATTAGGTGTCTTAGGCAGGCAAAGTAATACAGCTTCACAGAGTTAAACAAATGCAACATAAAAGGATGGAACACATCTTTGCATCATTAAACAAATATTCCACAGCATAAACAAATGTGACACATCTTAAACTAATATTCCACAACACTTACCTAATAAGCAGTAACCACATCTAATGGGGTCTATCTCCAAATACCCTTTGCTCTTATCTGCTCACCTGTTTCCACTGTCATCACCACATTCAGCCAGAACAGCTCTGTGACCTTCAGTGGCTGTCCAACCTAAATCCACTCTTCCTGGTGCTTCATGGTAAGCTTTATCTCTCTATGGATTTATTTATTTATCCAGCCACACTGGCGCTGAGCACATGCTATACCACTGAGCAACATCCCCAGGCCCCATGCTGAACTTTAGAAAAGCTCAGACCTCCATAAGTTCCTCAGTGACTTCCCAAGGCCCACAAGGCTGACTTCACAGCCTGGCCTCCAGACCACCTCTCAGTCCTGAAGAACTCCCCAACCCAATAGAACCTAAAGCTACCACTCCTGGAACTAGACTGTGTTGGTTCAAGTCCTGCCCCTGATACCTACTACCTTGATTATTTAACCTCTTTGTGCCTTGGTTTCCCCCAAATATAAATCAGATATCAGTACCTACCTCAAAGCCCTGTTGTAAATATTTTGGCTCATTTAAAAAAAAAATTCTGTTTTAATGGACCAAAAAAAAAAATCTCATTTTTGTGTATGATTTGAAATATGCATAAGTTAGGCTAAATTGAGCTAACCAATACATGTTTACCTGGCATATTTTTGTGGTAAGAACACTTAAAATGTATTCCACTACTTCCAAGAATACAATACATATTTTATGCACACAGGTGCATATGCACCTGTACATGCATGCACCTGCACATAAACATGCACACAAACACACAAAAAAATAAAAATAGCATTGTTATTAACTATGTTTGCCATGTTAGACAACTGGTGAGTTCATGTCTCTAATACAGAACACATAAAACATAATTACATCAGCACTTAGCACATGGACAATTTTAGCAAAAGGTGAGTGTGCTAGCTAATCTTGTGTCAACTTGACACACAAACTCAAGTTATCTGAAAGGAGGGAACCTCAATGGAGAAGATGCTTCCATAAGACCAAGCTGTAAGGCATTTTCTTAATTAGTGATTGATGGGGGAGGTCCAGCCCATTGTAAGTGGTTCCGTCCCTGGGCTGGTGGTCGTAGGTTCTATAAGAAAGCAGGCTGAGCGAGCCAAGGGAAGCAAGCCAGTAAGCAGCACCACTCCATGGCCTCTGCATCAGCTCCTGCCTCCAGGTTCCTGCCCTATCTGAGTTCCCATCCTAACTTCCTTCGATGATGAACAGCAATATGGAAGAGTAAGTTGAATAAACCCTTTCTTCCCCAATCTGTGTTTTACTTATGGTGTTTCTTCTGCAGCAATAGAAACCCTAACTAAGACAGTGAGCTGTTCTCAAATTTCCCAACATCTTTGTCCATCCAGGAAATGGGTCTAGGCAGTAGTCAGGGAGCAGGGACAACCAAGGACAGCCAGGTTTCCAAAATTGCAGCTGCTAGGACATTTATTTTTACTTAAAAATTCAGTACAGTGATAGTGTTCAGAGCTGGGCACCTGTCTTGCTGAGACTCAAAAGTCCCTGTGCAGTCATCTTTCTTCTTAACTGTGCAGGCACTTCCATGCTCCTCAGATTCCTTCAACCCCTGTCTAATTTTTTTAAATATGTTTGTTTTGGCTTTTGCTTTTCTGAGACAGGGTCTTGCTACTTAAGCTGCACTGCAACTCAAGATCCTCCTGCCTCAGTCTTGAGAATCTCAGGTATTCACACCACATCTGGCTTCTCTTTCTGCTTAGCCTGGATTGCTGCTGCTTATGATCCAGATCACCACACAGGCTGGGGAGATGACGCAGTCAAGGTAACTGCTGCCCGGCCTGACAATGTGACAGTCTGACCCCCAGGACTGACATGCTGAAAAAGCAGAGAGCTGACTCTGGCAAGCTATCCTCTGACCTCCACACAGGGTCCACACACCACACACACACCACATACACACCACACACACCACACACACACACAAACACACACACACACCACACACACCACACACACCACACACACACACCCCATTTAATAACAAGAAACTCACAGACTTTTGTATCAAAAAGGACAGATGCTACAAATAAAGCTTCCTGGAAATAGTTCTTGATCAATGAGCCGAAGTGTTTTAGTTCTGCAACCTGATGTGTTGTGTGGACAGATGGGGTGATGGCCATACAACCCTGTGCATGTACTTAATTATCATGCCTGCTTATATATGGTCAACACTGTCAATTTTGTGATATATTTTATTACCATTTGAAAATTCCTTTAAAAAGCAGGATAGCTGAGTAGCAACGGGTAGAAGAGACCACAGTCAGAGTCTAGGGAGGAGCCATTCGTGAAATACAACAGAAAAACAGACTGGCTTCAGCTGCCCCGCAGCAGTCAGATCCAAACCTTATCTCTTCATCTGAAGTCATCCAAAAGTTGTCTCAAGGCAGAAAGCACTGAGGGAGAGCAGGGCAGAAATATCGGATGCCAAGATCCAGAAATTCTCAGAGGCACAGCCTTCACCTGAGCTAAGATCTCTGGCTGTGGTCACAGCCCAAGAATGGGCTGTTACCAAACTTGCCCAAAACCAAAGTTCTCATAGAACCAATTTTGCCAGAGACTTAACATCACTAGTGCTTTCAACTCAGACGATAAATCTTAAGACCTCAAATTCATGCCAAGCTGGACTCAAGGAAAGTCCCTCTGCCTCTGCCAATATCTATCCGGCCCAAAAACAGCTGTAAGACAATGACCAAGATAGATGGCAGAATGGACACAACTTAAGCAGAACCACAAGCTGCCACACAAGTGACCAAGGCCAGCAATGCTGGCTCCTCCTATTTGGCCGGTCACCCCACCACATGTTTTCTTATTCTTACCTTCACTAGGGTGTATACAGCTGTCCTTTCTTTACGGATACAAGTTGTGTATCATAAAAGATAAGATTGTTGTGAGTTACCAAGACAAATAAAAAATAAAAATATCTCCTGCCTGGTATGAGAGAAGTATGGCATTATCACCCACAGATCTTGTTATACTAAGGTAAATATCTGGGGTGTCTTCTTTAAGGAAAGAAAGCATGTACTTTTCATGAAGCCAAAGTCTTCATTTTCATCCTCATTCACCTGCCCCCCCACTGTGTGTGTGTGTGTGTGTGTGTGTGGAAAGCTGTGTGTGTGTGAGTGTGTGTGTGTTCCATCTTCCCAGGCCCATGCCAAGGGTATTCTGAATGGAAAAAGGAAATGGGGTGGACCATAGGGCAGCACAGCTAACTTGGGCAAAGCTCCAAGGGTAGGGCAATAAAAGCCACTCCAGTCCTTCCCTGTCACATTTTGCTGAGGGATGAGCAGATCTAAAGCCTCTATGGACCAGAGGGGCACACACAGAAAGACTTCCTGCACCATTGTGGGAATGAAAGGTCCTTAATCTTAAGAGAAAGCCACAGGATGCGGTTCTCTTTCCTCTCCAAGCAGTATACAAAGAGCCTGGCTCTGGCTACCAGTGGCTACTACCCTCAGATAAATAAGGCCTCTGAAAAGAGCAGGATTATAGATGGCAGCTCAGAGAAAGGAGCTCCTGCAGTTCCTTAATGACATCACTGGGTTGGCAGACCTGACCTGGGAGCATGTGCCCCAAACGACAGATGAGTAGTGAATGCGCCAAGCGCAGTGACAGTCCCCGAGACAGCTACAACAATCTGCCATCATGCCCGAGTATCACAGCATACAAACAGAGACTGGCCAACTCAAAACCCCCAATTGTATGACACTGCCAACAGTGGTCTGTATGTGGGGGGACTGGGGAACCATGAGGGGAGTGTGTGGAGTCCAACAGACTGAACACACATATACTGGAAGACTACGCAGCTGAGGTACGGGTCTGATTTGTCTTCGATAAGAAATTGCACAACTTTGTCAGCTCCAGCCTTTTGTTTGGGAAGGGACATACGTACTCTAGGTCACACCCAACACTTAAAGGGCATTAGCTGAAAGGCAAAATAAAGAGCTTCTGGCCACTCAGATATTTATGTGAACTGATACAGCAGAATCCTTCTAGGCAAACATCATTAGAACAGTGGAAAACTCTTTGCGGGATGCAGTGGTACACGTAGGCCCCAGTTATTTGGGAGGTTGAGGCAGGAGGATTGCTTTGGCCTTTGAGTTCCAAGGCCAGCCTGGGCAGCAAGATCCAAAGTGACATAACATAAAGGTAGCCAATGCAATGAAATAGATTTATATTAAGAGGTGTAACACCAAACCCAAGAAAACTAGAACAGAGAACAAGTCAAGTCAGATACCGGTCCATAATCTTTACAGAACACTCCAAAAACTTTGGGAGAACATAAACACTACTAGAATTAAATGGTTTTCCTGCAACTGTCATGCATAGAAGAATGGAAACACAAATAACAAGTGTCATAGTAGATAAAACAACATCTGTAAAAATATCCAATTTACTAGCCAATCATTTATCCCTCTCTCCCACTCTGATGGGGAGCACCTGACTGGCAATGGGATGACCTTGGTACCCTGGGTAAAAAGCACAAGGCAAACACATGTCCAACTGAGCAAATATCATATCCATATTTGGACCAAAGTCCTCTCATTTTTTTACCTGAACCTTGACGCACGGGCGCGGGGGGAGGGGGGACCTCTTTCCTTTTATGTATTTACTAATTTTAATTATACATATTTATGGGGTATATACAGCATACTAATGAATGTATACAGTGTTGTAAAGATCATTTCTATCTCCTTAAACATTAAATTTGAGATTAACCTGTAGTAATCATACACATTTATGGACACAGTTATTCAAATACAGTATGTGATTACAGCTACACGTACATAAATAAAATTTGTGTTCGGAGTCTTCAAGTTCCTCTCTTTAGCTAGTCATAAAATACATAAGAAGTTCTTATGAACTATAGTCATCCCACAGTTCTGCCTTATTTTTAAACTTAAAGAAAAAAGAAAATTTGTTATAGAAACAAAATACAAGTGGGTAACAAAGAAAATAATTTTATAAATTATCTGTGATTCCTTTGCTGAAAGGTCAATATAGCCAGGAACTAACTTGCCGGGATATTCCCTAGCCACTTTCTTCTATGTGTAAACTCTTTTTACAACAGAATCCTATTGTACCAGTTTTCTAAGTCCCTTTTTCTAAGTGTCTTATTACTGACATCTCCATATTAGTAAATATTCTTCAGTACTATCTCCTACCCACACCCTTGACTGCACCCTCTTTTCAGCCTCTTTCTGGAAGTGAAGCCAGGAAAAGCTCTCACCCGGGGCTCAATATGTCCTCTTTCATTAACATTCACTGGATGCTAAGACATGACTGCAAGGCAGGCATACCAAAGACCAGCTTCTCAAGGATCCACAGAAAGGTACCCACCCTAGAGCCCAAAATCTACGTGGAGAGGTCACCTCAAAGAGCCACTGCACTCATGTAACCTCTAGAGCAGAGGTTCTCAATCTTCCTAATGCTGCGACCCTTTAATACAGTTCCTCATGCTGTAGTGACCCCAACCGTAAGATTATTTCACTGCTACTTCATAACTGTTGCTACTGTTATGCATTGTAATGTGAATATCTGATATTTACATTACAGGTTGAGACCCACAAGTTGGGAACCATTGCTCTAGAGTTAGGAAGACTAGGTCAGGAACTGGACACAAACATCTCATCGGGAGAGTGCTTGCTTTGCAAGCCAAGACCATGGGTAAGCCCCCAGCACTGGGAAGCAGAGGGGAGGGAAGGGGAAGGGAGGGGAAAGGGAGGGATGGGAGAGGGAGGTAGGAAGGCAGAGAGAGGGGGAGGAAGAAAAGAAATAAGGAAGACTGCTGTGGAATAATCTTTTTGTATACTGTGAAGATGTGCCACTATGATTNATTTTATAAAAAGCTGAACAGCCAATAGCTAGGCAAGATTTCCAGGCAGGGAGGACACTGGGAAGAAGGCGGAGTCACCAGTGGGACACAGAGTGTACAGACATGCAGGAGAGGTAAAAGCCACGAGTCACAAGGCAACATGTAGACGAATAGAAATGGGTTAATTTAAGTTACAAGAGCTAGTGAGACAAGCCTAAGCTATAAGCCAAGCTTTCATAATTAATTAGAAGTCTCTGTGTCATTTTCTGTGAGCTGGCAGCCCAAAGGAAAATTCAGTTACAGAAGACAGGACAAGAGGGTAAGGAAGGAGTAAACAGTGGAAGAACTTACCTAGAAAGGTCCTGGGTTAAGGTCCTAGACACAAAAATTCTTTCGAAAATACAACTGATGCATTCAGTAAAAACTCTTCCATTCAGACTCCCTGAACTTCTCAGTGAGAACATCTCAAATGCATGCCAAAATGTAAATATAAAACTAAGGGCTGGAAAGATGGTTCTTCCAAAGGACCCCGTTCAGTTCCCAATACCCACAGGGCGGCTCACAACCATCTGTAACTCCAATTCCAGGGCATCCAATGCCCTCTTCTGGCCTCTGCAGACACCAGGCATGCTTGTGATGCGTATACACATACCCACAGGCAAAACACCCACACACACATATAAATAAATAAACAAATAAATAAATAAAATTAAAGCTAGTTAAAAATCTGCTTAACTTGGTTATTTTAAAACTCTCACTTGTAACAGAAGTGCAACTGGGACAACTCAGTGTATCCTCCTCCTTCAGCAGGTACATGCTGGTCACTGTTTCCAGTTGTACTTATCACTATTAAAACAATCTCAACCTTTTACCTACAATAGGGTAACTTTAATATGTTTGTAAACAGACATTGTAAGCCAGGCAGGTGGTACATACATGCAATCCCAGCACTCAGACAGCAGAGGCAGGAAGGCCTGGAGTTCAATTCTAGCCTTAGCTATATAGTAAGACCCTGCATCAACATCCCTGCAGCGCGCGCACACTC
>LZPO01034853.1:274391-288548 GCA_001675575.1 Neotoma lepida
CACACACACACACACACACACACACACACACACACACACACACACACAGTGAGAAAGAGACAGAGAATATGACCCAGAACTAGCTAAGGACTCAGAACCAGCCCTGAGTCAGACTGGAAGTGGGAATGTAATTATAAGGTAAAAGCTGTTAATACACACAGACACAACCAGAAGCTGGGGTGCAACTCAGGGTCTTGTTACTGCAGCCCAGATCCCTGCCACACAGGGCGCATGCCCTCTGCCTGGGAGCCTGGAAGCAGAAACATGCTAGAACCACCTGACTTCAGCCTGATGAAAACCTCTGGTACCTAGAGCCCTGACCAAATGACAGGGAGCTGGATGCCACTCATACCCACAGCAGGACATTTCCCACAGTGTGTATGTCCTTCTTGGTGGGACCACCGTCCCAATGAGCCCTTTCATGTTCCAAGTCCAGATGGATAGCACATCACAGCCTCTTTCAAACAAAAGAAAACTCATCCCTGAATGGCCCTTTTCTCTTGGAGAATAGAAGATACAAAGAGAGTCCGAAGTCTCTGAGGGTGCCTGCCTGCCAAGAAGTCACCAAACACTGAATGTGATGACAGCCAGGGAATCTGAGAGGTTTGACATTAGACTTGGTGAGTTTCGAATCAATACACAGCTCTGCAGTCAGGGACAAAAAAGTCAACTGAAGTGTCAAATTCAAACTAGTTACTCAGAAACGTGTAGGGGAAATGGCTTTTCTCACTTACAGGCGTATAGCAACAGTAAGCATTTGGGCCATCTGAATTCAGGGCAAACCTGTACAACTAGAATGAAGTCTAGACAGGTACATCCGCCAGCTTCAGCTAGGATCTGAGCTACAGGCTTGTGCTGGGAATCAAGAATCTCTTTAGCAGGGCTAGTGATATAGCTCAGTTGGTAGAGTGCTTAACCTAACATGCACAAAGCCTTGGGTCTGAGCCCTAGAACTATATAAACTAGGTATAGTGACACTGTCATCCAGGAGGATCAGAAATTCAAGGTTGTTCCAGGTGCCACAGTAAATTAGAAGGTAGATCTGGGGATACAAGTAACCCTGAAACCCTGTTTCATGAAAAATAAAAAAAAAATCTTTTTATCAACTAAGATTAGAGTGGTGGTAACTGGTTCCTTCTCAGTGACAAGAAATTACAGAAAGGCCCACACGGTACAACCAGAAGCATCGGCAATCTCTACACAGACAAGGAAGGACTCGGGCAGAAAGGACCTCCGTGTGCTGGGATGTTGTGGGAATTTCTCTCCCCAAATCTAAAAGCCTGTCACTATCTAAAGTTGTATATATCCTGGGTAAAGTCAGCCTGGAAAACACCCAGGAAATTGATGGTTCCTGCTGCTCTATCTATTGAGAATCAGCACTCCGGGTGTTTTTATTAAATAACTGGTTTGGTTTTTACAGAAAATATTGGTTTTTAAATCTAGTTTCTATATTTTTAATCCATAAATTATGCACTCATTTCCATATTCTACGAAGTGCAGAGCCCAAAGTAACATTAACAGGTAAACAGTACAAACATTGCCACCTATAGTCAGAAAGCAAGAGAATCTGTTTGCACTGCCTGCCACCTGCAAGAGAAACACTGTAACAACAGAAGGAACATTCAGTTTACCCTCCCCACAGCCTTCAGTAATCCCAACACTGGATTAGTTAGTACAGTACGTTCATCCTCCTTAATGTGTAGGCCAATTAACAAATAGTTCAAAGCCAGGTGTGGTGGCACACATGCAAGGTCTCAGCTGCTAGAGACAGAGAAGCTGCGAGGCCAGCAGGAGGTGCAAGATGTCCCTGTCTCTTTAAAAACAATAACGACAACACAGAATGACAAACTCACCTAATCAAACACCTGCAACACCAAAATTGAAAACTGTGAGAGTCCCCGCTCCTTGCTAGTCTCTCTTTCCTCCCAGCCCTGCTACTCATCAAAAACCCAAAATTAAGGACAACAACAAAATCTGCTTAGCTTATCTTTTAACTAAAACAGCAACAACAAATTTAAGGGAAAGTAATATGCTTTCATTCTGTCACATATAGCCATTTGATTTTTTATTTTGGTTTTGGTTTTCCCCGGGGCTGTGGATCCAACCCAGGACCTCAGACATTAAGTCCTGTCTTTAAATATGCGATTTGAAACACTACACGGGGCAGAAAGGTGCTTAAATGCGCAATGAACACAGGCTCCCCTCATTTACCAGGAAGTCAAAAGTGTTGTTGCAATAATGTTACATTCTGAAGTGATTCATAACTTTTAAACAGTTTTAATGGCATGTAATTCCTATGCAAACCACTTCACACAATTCACAGCATATAACTCAAACGTTTACTGCGTTCACGGGAATATCTTCCTTGAATGCATTCCTTTTTCTTTTGAATACATAGCAAGCCTGTGGAAGCTCCCCAGATTTCTGAAATCAACTTTCACAAACTTCACAAACGCGTTTGCCAGTAATAGGCATGCTCACTGTCTCAGAGATGCCCGAGTACCACAGGGTATCTGTGTTCTCCGTGGCAGCTGAAGAAACTGCTATCGTCTCAGAATTTCCATTTTGCTACTGTTCTTATCCCTTCTAACAAATTTATTTTATTCCTTCAGTTAAGACAGCTGTTTTCCAGTAATAAAATAATTCAAGCATTCTGACAATAAAACAATGTCATATAAATACAAACAGCCAAAGTTACTCTTTTCTTCAGCCAGGGTCTTACTATGTAGCCTGGCTAGCCTCCAGCTAACCATCCTCCTGCCCCAGCCTCCTCAGTACAGGGCTGACAGACAGGTGTGTGCCACCACAGCTGGGAACACACCATCCTTGGTGAAGAGGGAATTTAAGACACCATTCTGTCTGCCCACTGATGACAGGGCTTAGAGTACAGAGAGGCTCACGAGTGGGGGTGGGCTTGCCTCACAAGGATGAGGCCCTGGCTTCTAGCTCTAGCATTAGCCAAAACAGACAGTTTTTAAATGGCACTGTAAAGCCTAGGCTCTGTTTTAGTTTCCTAATGCTTAGCAACTATACCACAGACAATCCACGCAGTAGCCCGGCCCTGGGTACAGAGCATATGAGGGATCATATTAACCCTGACACAGCACCAGGGATGACTTGACTGGGAAGACAGCCTAGCTGCCGCCACACGTTAGGACACAAACATTATCCACACTTCCGAAAGCAGTCTTGTCCTGAATGTCTCCCACGACTGCCAAGATGGTGTGCAGGGTTTGTCCAGCCACGTTAGAAATGAACTTACCCATGGCTGTTTGAGCGACACCATGGAGGCTCTGGTAGAGTTCTCCTCCAATGCTCATCAAAGACTGTTTCTCTCGCTCTAGCCCTTGCTCGGATGCAGGTGCAGGTACGGATATAGACGCAGAAATCTTGAAAGTCCTAACCTGAAGCTGCAAGCTCAGTGCTTCATATGCAAAGCTCTGAATTCAAGCTGGAACATCACAACAAAGTTGAAAACCAAAGCTGCACTTCTAGAGACTCTGAAGACCACCACTTAAGAGTGAATCACCAGGTTTCTTCTAAGAGAACTCATCATCAGTTCTGAAACATCCTTGTTTCGTACTCTAACATCTATGAAATAAAGATACTTACTAAAATTGACAGTATGTCTTAATTTGACAGCAATACTTGTTTTTCTTTCTCAGTGGCATATAAAATAATGATGCATCTTAAGTTGATCAGGGCCTTAAAACAAAACCAATCTGCTATCTACGGCCAAGTGACCCTTAAGTGTTCAATAGCAAGTTTATAACTACGCGCAAATCAGTAGAGACCCCTAAGGTCACAGAGAAGAGCGCTAGCCGGGCGGTGGTGGCGCACACCTTTAATCCCAGCACTCAGGAGGCAGAGGCAGGCAGATCTCTGTGAGTTCGAGGCCAGCCTGGGCGACCGAGTGAGTTCCAGGAAAGGCGCAAAGCTACACAGAGAAACCCTGTCTCGAAAAACCAAAAAAAAGAGAAGAGTGCTGCCTGTGGCAGCTACACTCACTGCCACACAGGAGAGGCATACAAAGCTCCTAACTGTTGCCAGGTGAGAACAGGACCCAGAGAAGCTAAAATTCTCACCATTTTTCATGAACCCTCCCCCAAGCTTTAACACAGTATGGAGACCACACTAATGGGAGCTAGCCGTCAATTTTGGTCAAGGAGTGTTTGTCTGCAACCCACAAGGTTTAGTTCATTTTCCACGATCATGAATAATCTAGCAATGAAAACCTTTCAAGATGCTTTGATGAAAAAGGTGGGCTGTAAGCATACTTTCAGAAGTAGGGCTCTGGGGCCAACAGGCCTGCTCACTGACTGAATGTTTTCACACAGTTCATTTAAGCACTCTTAGCTTCCAGTCCTCAGCCAGAAATGACAGCATTACCTCAAGAGCTTTTAATAAACCATCAGTGAGAGGACATAGGCTTAAGGCTTAGTCCTCAGTTCATACACTTGTTTGCATGGAATAAGAAGTCCATCCAAGAGCCATCTTATGTCAGCCTGACCTTCATTTTTAGGCCATTTGCCTCATTCTAGCCACCAGAAATATGTTAAGTGACATAGCCCATCATTTTGTTTGTTTGGGGTTGTGGATTTTTGTTTCGTGGTTTGTCTCTTTGTTTGTGACAAGGGGTCTGGCTTTTAGCCCAGGCTGGCCTCAAGCTCACTATCCCTTCCTCTGCCTCCTATGTACAGGGATACCACAGCCAATCTTTTCAGAAGGCTGTCGTTCAAACTCTTGATATGTCATCCAACAGAAAAATCTCCAAAAAAAGTGATACCTTTCTCAGGTGTAATGAAAGATTTCAAAAGAGTAACAATAATATTCACGAGTAAACCATGCCAAAATAGGCCACACATGGCCACAAATAAATTCAAACAAGAAAAAGCCCTTAAGGACCCAAGCCAGATGCAGAAACTAGTCCAAACCTTTCTGATTCCAAACCAAACCTGATCCTCAGCCATGAATACGAACTGATGTTCATTAGCTAATCCCTTCAACACCCAAACTCACCTGATGGTGATTTCGATTTTAGTTCCTGAAACTGACATGCTTTGAATAAGAGTGAATATGAATTCAAAATCGCCCAAGTATATTCAGCCGCAATGCATACATAGCACAGACACCCACAGGAGCAAAACCTACATCTTAATCCATCTCATTCGGTACACTAGCCAGACCTTAGGCTGATGCCCCAAGTAGCAGCAATGTCTTGGCTCTGGCATCCTGCTATGATCTAGGTTAGCATCATGCTTGACCAATAGCAGTACAGAGCTCACCCGGGCTTTATAAGATGGGACATGACTAAGTTCGTTCCAAATATGCAAAGCTTTCTGCCACCATCAAACACGAACACATGTCTGCTTACAAGAAAACCCTGGGTACAGTGCCTGTTTTTCTGAGGTCTACGAGTAGACTCCTCTCTACAGCTACGCGAGTATCTTCACGTGATACTTGCAGCCCGCTGGTGCTCCGTTTTTAACACAACTTGACAAGCCTCTGGTGCTGTTTGTTTCAATGGGGCATTCCACTTCCAGAGCCTGTGAGCCTGTTAACTACTCCCATTTGTTTGCTTACACAGTAATTCAGGAGACACGACAAATCAAATAAATTTAACAATTTATTATTAATACTATATGAAGGAGATCTGTCTGTCTTCAAAGGGCCCCCTCCCTGAACAGGGAGGAACCTCCCACACCAAATAAATACCTTAGAAATATGAAGGCAATCGTTTTCTATTGGTGAGAGAAAAATGAAAAAAGGAAGGTAGATGAGGCTTGTTTTGGATCATATATGATGTGTGAGGAACCATCCACAGCAAGGAAATAATACACAGATAAAGAGTGTTCTCATCACCTCTTGCTATTCCCTATACTGTCCCTCTGACAACGTGCAGGATCGAACAGTCAGGCAAGCCCCAATGCACTCCGTTCTGTGTCTGTGTTCTTCACTTTCACACCCCACACCAGTCAGGATCAGCACTGATTCTCAAGACAAAAGTGGCAAGATGCACCCGAGGCAGATTCCGACACTGGCCGCCAGCATAAACAAAGCACTCACACACACCAGTGACAGGAGGGACTCCTTTAGGCAGATGCATTTTCCAAAACAGACTTAAAATATTTCTTTCAAGGAGCTTTTAAAAATAAACATGTTATTTTTAAAAATTAAGAGAACCTAAGATGAAAAGCAGCTGTCTTCATCTCCCTGGATACCTCATCCAGGGAGCCCTTTGTTCAGGAACGTCAGTATCTCGGCACCTCCAAGAGCTCCCTCCGACTGCCCTCCAGCTCCAGACAAGGAGCTAGGAGGAGAATCCCCGGGGTAAACAAAACAAGTCTACTCTCACCCATCTCCAGATAACACACACACACACACACACACACACACACACACACACACACAAATTTATTTTACACAACCATGTTAAATAATCAAAAACACATCACTCATTATTTGCATTGTGATCATTCTTTGGTAAAATAAGCAATCCAGCAAGCACTATCAAAAAATAAAATCAACCCCTGCAGGCCCTGCCTACCACAAGATACCCATTTCATTCCACACTTAGGTAGAACACATATACACATACACACACACACACACACACACACACACACACACACACTATGCCAGTAGGAAAGCTGCTGAAAGCAAAACCATTGCGTGAATCTGTCTCAGCTAACAGACTCTCTTTAAACCCCACCCCCATCACCAGAGAAAGAGGGAACCTCAGAAAGAAAGGAGCGAGGGTAAGAAAGAGAAATCGAGAAAGCCCAAATTTCCAGGCATCCACTTTTCATGAAATGCACAACCAGGATAGGAAATACCTCCCTGCTGAGTAATGCTTCATGGGTTGTAAATTCACCTCTCGAAAGGGGAGCCAGACCTGGGCGCGCACCCCGCCAGATGGCGAACCACTCCTACCTGCTCCATCCAGCCTGCCTGTCACTCCGCGCCCGCGACAGGCCTCCCACCCCCCTTTTTGGCAGAGCAACACACCAATAAGAGTCGAGAACGGCTGGTCGAGTAAGGGCTGAGCAGTGATTTAGCAGGATCGTTTCAAAAGGGGGAGTGGGGACCGCGATGAGCGAGTGAGGTTTTTTAAAAACAAAGCCCTCTCCAGTCAAACCGACCGTTTGGGGGTGTGGCTTATTTCATTTCGTTTTATTAATAAAAGAGATCAATGGAGCTTTCTTCTCTCCACCCACCCCAGAGGTGCCGGGCTTTGAATCCTCTTGACGGGGGAGAAATGGCAGTGCTGCAAGCTTTCCCTAAGTTCCTGCAACACCTGCCTCCTTCTCGGATCACCTCCACACACCAAAATAGGAGAGTCGGGAACGCACAATCCCAGCTCCAGACTTTGCAAGACCCAGGGGCGACCGCACACAACTCTCTGGGTGTCCCCAACTCTCTCCGGGATCTGCACACATCCGCTGCCTAGCGCCCACTAGCAAAAAAAAGTCCCAGGGGTAGACACCACCAGGCTCCTCAGCGATCCCCAGATCGCCTGCGCCACACAGAGACCCCTGCAGCGACCTAGACGTGACACACATCACGGACTCCTGGCTGCAGGGGCATGGCCAGGAAAAGTTGCCCAACAGCCCCCAAGAGACGCGGTTTGCAGAGGAAAGAGACCCGCGGGGCAGCGGCGCACGCGGCCTCCGCCCACCCCGAGAGAGCCCCGGGCAGAGGAGCGCACCGCCCCGGTGAGGAGTGAGGACCAAGTCACCCACCGCTCGGGACCGCTCTGGGTCACCCGGATTCCAGGACCCTCTGCTGGCAGGGGACGCTCACAGCAGAGTGGCCTCGTCCCCTCCTCACAGCGCTCTGGGCAGGAACTCACCTCCTCTTCCGAAAGTCCGTAGACCGGCTCCCCGAGCCCGGTCGCCATGGAGCCGGTGCCCCGCGCAGGGTCCTAGACGCTGCGACCAGCTGAAGTGCGTCGCGGAGCCGCGACCCTCTGTCCTTCTGCGCCGCCCGGCGGGGAAGGGCCGGCAGGTGAGGCTGCACCCGGCCCCGGCGCCGCTTCCTCCCGGAAGGCTGCGGGGACGCGCGGACTGGCGGCTCCGAGAGCGCGCCGAACGGCCGAGCGCTCTCTCTGCTCAGCGCTGAGCCCGCCGGGCTCCCGCCCCCGCCGCTGGCTCTCCCGGCCTCCCCAAGCCCGCTCAGCGATCCCCGGGACCCGCGCGCCCGCCCCTCGCCTGCTCCGCCCGGCCCGCTCTCCCCGCCCCGCCTGCGCCGCCCGGCGCCCACGGGGACCCTCCCGCTCGCCGGGGCGGGCACTCGCGCCCCCCAAGCCAATCACAGGCCGGGCTGGGGGGCGGGCCGCGGGGGTGGTGGTGTTTCGCCCCACGCCCACCCCACCCCCGCGCCTCCTGGGTCACCCGCTGCAGAGTGCTGAGCTGGGGCGCGCCCTGGCGGGCTGGGCCTGCCGGGCTGACCCTCCTCCTTGCCCCGCTTCCTTCTGCCTCCGGGACCCAGTGGACTGGACCTTGGGGGATCCACGAAGACACCGTGCAAACAACGAAACCACTGGTGCCATTTTTATCTGTCTTTTTTTTTCTTAACCCAGAGTCCCCAGGAGCGTTAAAAGAGGGAGACGATGCATGTTTCTAGACCCCCTTTAAATTCTTGGCAGCTGTGGCAGGCCAGACTTGGCTAACCGCTTCAGCTCCCCGAAGCGATTCGCCTGGCCGGGCAGCCGGCCTAGGAGAGGCTGCCCCGGTGTGGCCGCGAGTCGCCATTGCCTATGTCAACTCGACTGGGAACAAAACCAACTCTGCGCCCGCGCTGAGTACACACCCACCCACTTGAAACCAGGCTGCCTGGTTCTTTGATAAAAGCTCGAGGTTTCTTTCTTTCTTTCTTTTTTTTCTTTTTTTCTTTATTTTTTTTTTGTGAGGCACAACGTGAAATACCAAATTCAAGTTTAAGTTTGTCCTTTACAATATGCAAACGATGGAGACGTCTTATTAGCCACCGTGGGAGTCTTCCCACATTCCAGATAGGGAGTTTCTCTAGCAAGCCTTTCATTTAATCTTTCGATGTACACGAATGCAAGAGGCTACTTNAAGTAAGTTAAGAGAAATTCGTCACTCTACTTTTTTCAAGCAACCTTTCCTAAAAGCCAGGCGTGATGGCGCACGCCTTTTAATCCCAGCACTGAGGAGGCAGAGGCAGGCGGATCTCTGTGAGTTTGAGACCAGCTTGGTCTACATAGTGAGTTCAAGACAATCAGGGCTATAGACACTGTCTCAAACAAACAAAAGGAAGCCANTCGTCCCTTAAATGTAAATGTTGAGTGCAGTGGTGTACTAGAAAAGAAAACAGGAAGATCATGCTATTTGCCTTTAAAAAGAAATCACCAGAATATCTGGTTTTGTCTGGGAGGTTAGGATTTTCACTGAAGGAAGAACGAACTNGCATCATCAACAGACTCACCTGGCCTGTCCCAGCTTAATGACCAAATACCTAGTGTGCACCCTGCAAATCAAAAGGAATGGTGGTCCCACACGACTCTACTTTAGCTCTCCCTTTCCTNCCTTGCAATGTGTCCCATGTAATGACTTTCCTTTGAAGCCAGCCTCATGGAACCAACACACTGCTCAGAAACCTTGGAATTCAGGGCCANCAAGTTTATATGGTGCTTAGGTGGTACAGGATCCCTACCAAGAAAAATTAAGATTATGAAAGAACATTTCACAGAACTCTGCTCATGTTTTCCCACCAGGAATTTTCAACTTATCAAACCTAAAAGGTGCGCGGGTGCGCGCCCGTGCGCGCACCCCCCCCATTTTAGATAGCCTTCTCTGTACCTCTGACCCCTATAAATGGAAGCTTCTCAACATACACAAGCGGGCCTTTGTCANATTTGCAGTTTATGTTATGATATGAGGCAAGGAGAGCCAGATAATTAACTCTTCAAAATTCCTGAAAGAAAACCATGTTTCTGGGGGCTTGAGAGATGATTCTGTTATAAGCCCGTCCTTCTGGGAATGCCTGTAANGTCACAGGATCAAATGAGTTCTTCTGTCTTTACATATGTGCATACGCTCACGGAGACACACACATATAAATGTAACAAATTTTAAGGAAAATTATCATTTCTGATCCTTGAGGGTAAGGCTGACGTAAATGTTGGAGCCCACTGGGGTTTCCTAGTGGCTTTACCCAGCAGGACTGTGNAAGAGGATGATTCCACCACCGGCCTGGGTACCAGGTGTTTGGAATGGTCTACACTTGGTTGTACCTAGCAAGGGGGAGGTCTTTTTGCCTCGCCCCTTGGCATTGTTATAAAAAGCCCTTTTGAATAAAGTTCTGGGCTGGTGAGTTTTGACCCAGGCCCTCCCCCAGACTATCCTGTGTTTCTGTCTTTCCTCTCCTCTAGGTATCTCTTTCTATCTAAATATTTCCCACTTCTCCCTGCACAAGAGAACCCTGGTCGTAAAAGTGGGGGCTGGTCCCCCACACTTAAACAACTATTCTCTGCAAATAGAAACATTCTCACTGGGAGCNAGGCAGACTCCCTTAGGCAATTGCAAGGCTTCTAAGCCCTGAGCTGGTTACATAAAAACAGTAAATTGCTGAGGGGAAGGCCAGCTCTCCAGTGGCACTGCCTGCAAGTTGGGCAGGAGGCTCCAGGGATGCAGCTGTCATGAGCAGCTACCCATGATCATAGAGATGGGCTTTTCCGTGATGCAGCTGCCTTTGAGTCACCCATGCCCCTTTAAGAGAGCCCGAGAAACCCATTGGTTCAGTAAGCTGCGTTAGAGGAACTGTTTCATCGTGTCCTATCAGAGATGAATATACATCTGTTCATCTCTCCCCAGGAAAAGTCATACAACAGGCTGAGTCATCTGGACACTGTAGAAAGGTGTCGTGCTTGCTCATCCCATCCATCATCCTGCTCCCTCCCCACCTCTAACACAACAGCCTATGCCCCCTGCAGTCTGGGTCATGCCCTTGACATGAGGGATGGATATTAAAAGTANGACATGGTTGTGGTCAAAATACATGGTATTTTGTNTTACACTACAATACATTGTATTACATTCTCAAAGAATTAATAAAAGCNTATATTAAATTATACATAGGAGATTTGCTATGCATCATTTATTATGCACAGTTTACAAAATTATGTTCTGTAACATCATTCAACGTCCCAGATGAGCAGGTTCAAACAAAACATTTACTTGAGATCTGTGAAGGAAACCTTACTGACTTTCAAGGAACTGATGAGTTTTTGCACTATGGATGACAAAAAAACATTTTTTTTTACTTGATTGTGACTTTGTTGTTTCTGTTTTGTTTTTGTTTTGTTTTGTTTTGTTTTTTAGAGACAGGAATAATCTGTGTAGCCTTGGCTGTCCTGGAACTTGCTCCATAGACCACTGGCCTCAGACTCACAGAGATCCACTGCCTCTGCTTCCTGAGTGCTGGGATTAAAGGCATGCACCACCANCCGCTTCTGATTGTGATTTTTTTTTTCTTTTTAGTTACGTTGGCTACCAGGAGAGATAGAGCACCAAGNCATAAAAGAACTCACTTCAAACTATCAATGTCCTTTGCAACTGTGTACCAGCTTTCTCCCAGTGCAGTGGTTCTGTACACAGGATACAGGGTAGGAGCATCCAGGGAGCTTGAAAAATAGACGCAGGGCAGGTTGTCCTCACAAAGTCAGTGGAGGAGGGCAGGCATCAGTGGTTACGGTAGCAGCTCAGGTGATCCTCACATGCAGCTTAGCCTGAGACCAACCTGTATCCTAAGCCAACAGCTCCCAAAATGCTACACAGAGAAATANCTAGGGATCCTTGACAACTGCTCTGGACCACCCACTCCTAGGCATGTAACTAATACTGGGGGCTATGTGGGGTGGGCTTTGAAGCTTTCCAGATGATTCTAAAACACAGCAAGGGTTAGAGACCTCTGGACTGGAGTTATATTTCTGCACTTTTACATTTTCAAAAATTTTATTCCTTTTTTCATGTTAGAAGAAACCATATATTACAAATACACAGATCATTTGTACAGTAAAATAGGATGTGAACATCTGTCCTTTCATGTGGACTCTCCATCAGCTGTGAAACTCAGAAACCATACAGTAACTGTGGTTTTTTTCCTCTAGAGGCTGTTACACTCCGCCTTTGACATCTTAGATTTGGGACTCGGGGTGTTTGGCNGATGTCTTCCCTGGGACCATCAAAAATGAAGGAGCAAGAACAACTTTCAAATACAAAGGGTTGTCACAGACAGGGAACATGTTAAGGGTGAGCCGCCGGTTTGTGGGTTATTGAGTTGTCTAGCAGAATTCTGTGGCTCTTAATCCCATCTGGGAATTAACTCAAAGCAGAATAATATATAATACCACAAGTTTATACTAGGTTATCAGTTAACACTGCTTTTTACTCGTGGCTATGTTTCCTGGAGCAGACATGTTGAAAATGGCTACATGCTTAGAAAAAATGGTGTCACAATGGAGTTTAGCGACACTCCTTGAGGCACTGAGAAATCTCCAAAAATTAAGGTGATTATGATCATATGAAGAAATAGCTGTCATTCAGGTTTTTGACAGTTGCAGATGTAGATAACAGCAAACAACTTGCAAATAACTACTTTTGTATAAAAATAGCTAAGGCTTTAGGAAATGCATTTTGAAGGCCTGAGTGCTGCTATTGATTCTGGCGTTCTAAAATAATAAAATACCAAGACTGAGATGGATGATTCCTTATTTGCTCAACCNTACAAAACACCTGCCTTCTGATTGGCTGGGTAAGTGATTTCCTGTTTCAAAAATCACTATTTCTAAAAGCCCTACACCCACCCCACACTCTTTTCCTTTTGTGAGAGTTTCTATTAAGAAGTGTTCTTCTCGTTGCCTTCTTACTGCATTTCTTCCCTTCTCCTGGTTGACATGTGAGTCTGCATTTCTATTCTTTCTGCAGGTGGCACTTGACACTTTACCTGTGTGCCTAAGGCGATTATCAAAGTTATACTGCCCCCCCCACACACACACACTCCTGAGAAATACAAACATGTTTAAAACATTGGGTTTTGTTTTCATTTGCTTGTTTGCTTTTGGTTTATTTATTTGTTTTAATTTTTCCAAGACAGGGTTTCTCTGTGTCACTCTGGCTGTCCTGGAACTCAGGCTGTAGACCAGGTTGACTTTGAACCAGAGATCCACCAGCCTCTGTCTCCCAAGTGCTGGGATTAAAGGTGTGCGCCACCATGCCTGGCTGTTTGTTTTTGAGATAGGTCTCACTATGTAACCCTGCTGCCCTTGCATTCAAGCAAATCCACCTGCCTTTGCCTCTGAGTACTGAGATTAAAGGCGTATGCCACCATGCCCAGGTAAAACACTGTTNTTGAGTTTTGCTTTGTTTTAATATTTTNCAACTCCTTATACAATACTGATATAAACTTTCATTCTGAATTTATATTTGGGTTGCTGGATATTAAACCTAGAGCTTCACAAGGGCAGAGCAAAGGACCTACCACTAAGAGACACTCCCAGTCCCCATTCCTCCTTTCCACTGTCCCTCCCTCTCTCTCTTTAACTAGCTTTCCTTAACTTAAATTATCCTCACTATCTTCTGCCTCTGGGCTTTTCCCGTCCCCTTACTTCTGTAAATCTTACTCTTACTTGGTGGTTTGCTGTGTAGCTGGGTGGCTGGCCCCTGGAGTCCTCCTCCTTCTCTGGCTCCTAGCTCTTAGCTCTCTCCTCCCAGTTTTCTCCTTCTATATATACTCTCTACTTGCCAGCCCTGCCTGTCCTTTCTCCTGCCTTGCTATTGGCCAGTTCTTTATTAAACCATCAGGTGTTTTAGACAGGCACAGTTATACAACTTCAAGAGTTAAACAAATGCAACATAAACAAAAGTAACACACCTTAAAATATTCTACTACACTGCTCTCTGATTCAAGATTCTTAGGGACACCTGTAACTCTCCCACCAAGTAATGGAACTGTCAGGGGTTCTTGAGTTCCAGTCTGGGTGTCCTTGGAGGTCATTATTTGGCCAACGACAAGAAGCATGGTGATATGCTTCAGTCTCTGCTTTCCTGATGGCACCCAGTGCTTTGTGATTTCAGTCTGGTGTTTGGGGGACATCAGAATTTTCTCCCTTTACTTCATCTGCATTTTCATTCC
>LZPO01034853.1:347931-359282 GCA_001675575.1 Neotoma lepida
TTTGAGGAGTTTATTTTATTTGAGAAAACAAGGCACGCACACGGGAAAATGAATTTAAATAATCACAAGTCTCAATAGTGAACACTCAGAGAAGAGAATGTCTTGCTTCTCTGCCAGAGGAGATAAAAAATGTTTTAGGAACACTGCAAGATGCCTCCCTCTAGGCTGGGNATAGGGAAGATGACAGCCAGGAGGTGGGACTTTATCCAAGTCTAAAAGACTACAATTTTAAACACAGAACAGAAGAGACCATGANCAGCAGAGGGGTGGTTTTCCAGTACAGTTTTAAAAAAATGAATCTTCATAGATTATAATCCAAACTTTATTTATGTATTTGGTGTGTGTGGGGGGGGTCCATATGCACACTTATATACATGCATATGGATGCTAGAGGACACCTTCAGCTGTTGTCCACTTTTCTTTCATTTTGAGACAGAGTCTCTTATTGGTCTGAAACTTGCCAGATAGGCTAGGCAGGCTACCCAGTGAGCCCCAAGGTCTGCATGCCACTGCTTCCCCAGCAGTGGGATTACAAGTGTGAGCCACCACACCTGGCTTTTCCTATGGGTTTTGGGGATCAAACTCAGGTCCTCATACTGACAAGGCAACCACTTTGCTGACTGAGCTTTCGCCCCAGGCCCAAGCTTTATTTTTCATACATTTTTTTCTTAGTAATTTTTTTGGAGCTGCACAAACGTGCTCCAATGTGTCCTCTAATGGAGTGGGAATAAGTTTAGACAATAGAAAACACAGTGTAACAACTAGATCTTTTACAAGTTGTCCCTGTTAATTTTTGTTGTCTACTTGACACAACCTGGAACCACCTGGGAAGAGAGGACTTCAATTAACAAATCGTCCTNATCAGTTGGGCCTTCGACTACGTCTGTGAGAGATGGTTTGGTTGATGTTTGCTGTAGGAGGGCCCAGAGTCCAGCCCACTGTGGAGAGCGCCATCTCTAGGCACGTGGGCCTGTGCTGTATAGAAAATCTAGCTGACCAAGCCAGAGACCAAGCCAGTAAGCAGCACTGCCCCATGGTTTCTACTTCCGGTTCCTGCCTTGACTTTCCCAGGTGATGTACTCTGACCTGCAAGTATAAGATGAAATAAACCTTTCCGCCCCGAAGTTGCTATTGGTCAGAGTTCTTTATGAAAGCTCACCTTTTAAAGACTTCATCTCTTTAGCGTCAGGCTCCCAAACGCAGGGAACATACTAGGGATGAATGAAACCTTTTATTCTTTTGTTTTGGTCAAGATTTAAAANCAATAAATGCAAGTGAGGCTTATTTTGCAAAACAAAATGAATTTTGTTGTTTTGAAACTTTGAGTAAATATTTTTGGAATGGGTCTACTTTTTTTTAATTTATTTTTATTTGTAATACTAAACATTCCACCATGTTTTAAGGTTCATTGGGAAAACATTTTCTGTGAATAGTAAAAATTTCAAGTGTCCTTGAAAGCTATTCATTAACACCCCAAATTAAACAATTACCAATTAAAGGCTATGATCTCTTGTTAAATATTCTTCACACTTTGGCTTTGAGATGGGATTTCTTATTACTCCACTCTCATGATTCTAGAAGACTTTAACTAAATGCATCCCCAGATTACAAAGCAAGCTGCAATCATTTCTATCCCACAATTCAGCCGAGTGAACAGCAAAATAATCAAAACCAAAAACAAATCCCAGAATAAACAGCATGATGACCAGACTAGATTCATTGTTCTAAGAGATAAAACCAATATGAATGATCATGTGTGAGAAGGAAAAAAGGAAGACTTGCTGCATGATTATTGGGAGTTATCAGAAAATCAGTGAGTGAATCTTGGGAAATGCTCAGAAACCAAGGTTGTTCACAGGATGAGATAGCAGGAACATAAATGAAAAAATTCATTGCGTATGGTTGCTGCTGAGATTTCCGCTAGACAACCATATTCTGGAAACTCTTTCAATTGGCTAAAGTTAAATTATGTGACTCTGTTGGTGTAAGGGAAAGGAGTACATGACCTTTTNTGATTCCACAGGATAAGGTTATTTCTTCCTATTACAGGGTATCAGGAGGGAGCATAGAGGATGGGATTGCCCCAAGTGTCAAGTATCCATGGTAGCTGGTGAGCTGATCAAAGACCACAACCATTAGTCCTAATGGACAGGTTCAGTTTGTNTTCACCAAGCTCACTTAAAATCCCATAGTAGCCGCTGATATCATGACTCAGGCTCTGTGGTGAAAGACTGATTCCAGGACTGGGGTAGATTAGGTACAATGTGGACCAGGAACAAGGGTATCCCTGTGCTTGTGGGACACTGGGCAAATAATTTAAGTTCCAGTGATTATCTTGAATGGATTTGGAGTCACATAGCAGACCCTCTTCTGGGTTGATGTGAGGGTGTTTCTAGAGAAGTTTAAAGGAGTTAAAAGAAGACCTGCCCTCAACATGGCTGTGGTCCTAAATCAGTGGTTCTCAACCTGTGGGTTGAGACTCCTTTGGGGGGGGGTTGAAGGACCCTTTCACAGGGATGGCCTAAGACCATCAGAAAACATAGACAGTTAGGATTCATAACAGTAGCAAAATTCCAGTTATGAAGTAGCAATGAAAATAATTTTATGGTTGGGGGTCATCACAATGTGAGCAGCTGTATTAAAGGGTCACAGCATTAGGAAGGTTGAGAACCACTGGTCTAAATGAGAGAGAGAGAGAGTGAGCTGAGCAAGAGTATTCTGTGCCCTCTGCTTGCTGAGCTCAGAAACAATCTGACCAGCTGCCTCAGTCTCTCACTCTCATGACTTCCCCTCTATGATGGACTGTACCTTCAAGATGTGAGCCGAAATAGCCTGTCTTTCCTAAATTTGCTTGTGTTGGGTCCTTTGTCGTGTCAGTGAGGAGAGTAAAAACACAGTTCTCTACTTNGATAAAAGTTTAAATTTTAAAATAAATCAAACAATTCATACCANTAAGTTCTAGTGATTTGCCAGAAAAGATTTAGACTAAGACATGGTTCCTTAGAGTGGTTGTTNAAACAAGTTTAACAAGAAGACCTCCCCAGGCTGTAGGCACCATCTCTTCCTGTTCTTCATTGCCAGGCATGGGGCATCTTCATGTCTGTAATCTTAGCTCTTGAGCAGTTGAGTCAAAAAGGGTTGACTTGGGNTACACAGTAAAACCATGTTTAAAATATGACACAAAATAAAACAGAAAAAGACATGCCGTCCCTGGCTAAGTTCTTATCATTCATTCCACAGGAGAAGCAGCNGCATAATTGTTATTGCTCACCATGCCTGGGCTTCAGNGCCTGTTTGTATTGAAAGAGACAGCATCTCCCTAACGGCATTCACACCTGACATTGTTCATCCTGTGAGCTGTCTGTGAACACCTGATGACTTCTAATGACTCCATCAATTGTTCTTTCATTCCTGTGCTTTGTTGATACTTAAAGCTCAAAGTCAACAGGCAAAGGTGAACTAGAACTTGTTTCCTGCTATGTCAATTCACCAGATACATTTTACAGTCTAAATGTAGAATAATGGTTTTCAGCCATGTATTCTCTGGGGCTCCTGAGTCCTTGTGTTCCTAGAATTTGCTCTTCCGGTGATGGCTGTGCTTCTGCCTTGCAGACCTGACCAACAACCCAGAGAAAGCACAATGAACTTCTGACTGGAACGAGAGCAGTATTGTTTATATGAGAAATGTTTATCTTGCTCCTGTCACCCAGAGAGCAAAAGNTGACAGAATGGCAGGCAGGGCTCAATGATGCTGCCAAGTATGTAGTAGAGAATTAACTTTGCTCAAGCTGTGATTTGGTCTTTGTCCCAGGGCAGTGATGTGAATTATGATGGGGGAACTTGGCCATTTCATTTCTGACCTCTGGAATAATTGAAGACTATATTACTCCAATCCATGGGAAGAGTCAGAGATAAAAATCTGGCATGTAGACATGCACCCCAAGAGTTATTCTGAGCACCAAATGGTCAGGGTGAGCCTTCCTGATTGGCAATGCTTTGTGTGGATGGTCCCATGTAACAAATGCCATCCCTGCCCCCATGGGGAGAAGCTAGCCAGGGATCTGTTGACCGTTGCCTTCCTGAATCTTTTCCTATACTGTCTCTGTGCATGCAAGGTGACAGTGTGTGCCCCTTCTCTGTAATACATGTCAGTGGTTAGTATAATGGTATTCTGTATATTCTGTGACTCCTGTTAGGGAACGCCAGAAGCTGAAAGTGGCTTGAAAACACTCAGATTTGCCATTTGTGAGTTGTCTTCTGTACTGTTCTCTCTTGGCCAGCTTGGGGAAGAACCCTCTAGGGATGTTCAAGACCCATGAACTATAGGTCCAACATGGACACCAAGAGCCAATGCATAGGAACACATGGGGAATAAATTTTNAGGCACACAGTAAATAGTAGGTGGCCCAGAGATCTGAACTCATTCTGTTTCTCAGTGAACGAGAATTACCCCAGATGAGCAAGTCAGCACCATTTTTATGCTCCAGGCTTGAAGGATCTTATGCAAAAGTTAAAGANAGGAGAGATTAAATCTGAGAATATAAGGGGCAGAATATGAAACATGACACACACCCAATAACACACTTGGCTCCAGTGAGTCCCAGGAGCCCAAGGAGAACTGAAGGTATAAGAATTATGGGTGCTCTTAAAGTACACAGCTTCCTGAGGTTCTGGAAATGAAACTTGCTGGGCCTAAGAGCAGCGTTGGCCTAGAATACCTCTCAGGAAGTGCTCAGCAAGTGATGGCCTTGCTAGCAGGACAGAGGAGCTGCTCTGAGGTTCTTCTCTGGCAAAATATGACACAATTTGAGTGCTAAAATTATCACAATAACAGTTCATTAACCACTAAAAGATGTGTATTAAAAGATGTGTATTAATGATTCTATACAGATGATAGATAGATAGATAGATAGATAGATAGATAGATAGATAGATAGATAGACTGACAGACAGACAGATTTTTATGTTGACCTAGCTAGAGNCATTTTGGAAGAAGGACTCTCAGTTGAGAAAATGCCTCCATATGATTTGTCTGCAGCCAACTCTGCAGTGCATTTTCTTAATTAGTAATTGATGTGGGAAGGCCCGGCCCAATATAGGTGGTGATATCCCTGGGCAAGTGGTCCTGAGGTGTGTATGAAAGCAAGCTGTAGGAGNAAGCCAGTAAGCATCACTCTTCCATGGCCTCTGCATCAGCTCCTGCCTCCAGGTTCCTGCCCTGTTTGAGTTCCTGTCCTGACTTCCTTCAATAATGGATGGTAGTGTGGAATTATGAGGTGAAATAAACTCTTTCCTCCTTGAGTCGCTTTTGGTCATGGTATTTTATCACAGCAATAGAGAACCCAACTAAGAGAGTAATAGTTAGATGAGAAAGGATGGTTNATGTTTACCAAGGCTATGGACTCACTGGTAAATGTGAAGAGTATTGGAGCTAACCATTATTTTGCAAATATCTAGATAAACATTGAAANTGGCAAAGATCATGAATGGGTGCTATATCTAGGAGGCTATATTGATTAGGATTAGAGCACCTGTGTGGTCTACAGTATGTCATTTTAGCTACAAAGAAGGAAGAAAACAGCCATTTCATAGTGTAGAAAAATCAGAGACTACCTCAACTGAATAATCAAATTAACATCACCAACAAGTGCCAGACAGGCATCATGTACTTCCAAATCTGATGCCTTGTGGACATAACACTGCCCTAGTCTGCTTTCTGTTGCAGTGATAAACACCATGACCAAAAGCAACTTGGGAAGGAAAGGGTTACAGTCTACCATTGAAGGAAGCCAGGGCAGGAGCTCAAGGCCGGAACTGAAGCAGAGACCATGGAGGAGTGCTGTTTACTGGCTTGCTTCTGTGCTCATGCTTAGCCAGCTTTCTTAAATAACCCAGGACCACTTGCCCAGGGCAGTGGGATAGGACCTCCCACATCAGTGAACTATCAAGACAATGTCCCACAGACATGCCTAAAGGTCAATCTGGTGAAGGCAATTCTTCAAACTAGCTTTCGTCTTCCCAAGCTGACAACCAAGATTAGCCATCACAGCCACCTCTGCAGTATTCCAGCTTAGGTACATGTGATCTCAATATAATTACAAAGAAATATCATAGAAGCCAACATGAAGAATGTTCTATTCATAAAAGGGGCAAGAGTGTATTCTCACAAGGCATCCACAATCAAGAGACNAAGGAAAGATGCAGAAGCGCTCCAGTCTGAGGAGGCTGGAGAGACATAAAGAAGATAAGAAGTAACTGACTCTAGACTGATCCTCCAGAGGAAAGGAGGGAAGAAATCATAAAAGGCATTATTAGGTTAGCTGAAAAATCAGAACATGGATGGTTGGAATATTGAATCAACCTGAATATATCAATTTGATAACTGTGGTGCAGTTACATAATAGAATGTTCTGTCCCTATGAAATATACATTCAAGTATTGGGGAAGAGTGGATAATGATGCATGGACCCAACAAATTCTTCAGAAAAAAAAAGTGTGTGTATATATGTATATGAGACACACACACACACACACACACACACACACAGAGAGAGAGAGAGAGAGAGAAAGAGAGAGAGAGAGAGAGCGCACAAGTACTGAAGCCATGGAGCATAATGTTGACAGCGATGGATCTTAGTAACAGAGATACTAGTGTATTCTGTGGTATTTTAGTTTTCACAACTTTTAGTTCATTTNACACGGTTTCCAAATAAAGAGGTAGTGTTTTCATATTCATTGAACTGTCTTTAATCATTGATTGCTTTTCATATTATATATATTTGTATGTACAAATCACTAAATCCTAAGTTCATCTGCTTTAGGCAGCTTGTACAAGATTTTGTTGATCTGCTTTGACACCTATAAGTTTTGANATCAAATGATGAACAGGCATGATCCTGGAGAAAGGATGCTGAAGTAATTGTAGGTAACTGTAGCGGGGCTGGATTAAAAGCTTTTCCAGACACACATGCACACAAATACATGGGGAGAGTCCAATATGNTGAATGTGTTTTGAAGAGAAATGCAAAGGTCAACAGAAATTTTTTGCATAGCATTCTTAGAATCATGGTTTTGGAAAGANTCATGGAGTGCATTTGGTCTTTTCTTTTGCCCTAAATATCAATGGTTGAAATGATCTCATTGAGGTCCTATAAAATTAGCTGTGCATAAAATACACAACCCATTGCAACAATTAAGATTTCAATGATCAAAGTCTTCTGAGGGTTTATTGCATTGCTCTGTTCTTGGGGGTGGGCAGGACATTTTCAGTTTGATAATTAATGACCTCCTAGGAGGAAAGTCACTTTATAAATCCCAAACACAAATATTTGAGTTCTCAATGTTTATCTTCCCCATATTAAAAAAAAATGGGCAAACAGCACTGATTCAGCTCACTGTGTTGACTAATGAGAATGAGCAATTATGGCCCGTTAGGGTGACCATGCTCTAGCTGGCCCCATACCAATGCATATATAGGCAGCACCAAAAAAAAAATAGTGAGGGTTCTCTCACACAACTCCAGAGGCATGTGCAACACCATATGTATGTAACAGATGGACTCCTCTGGAAAAAACTTCCCATGACTGAGACCTCCTGGAGTTAGGCAANGGGATAGCAGTGGTTCAAATGCTGGTGCATCATACAGACCACGTAATATCAAGTTTCTCTTCATCCTGAGAAGAGACTCATCATCATTCCACTTGCTGAGCATAACATGAAGCCTGCCTTCCTGCTTCCTCAATGTGGGTTCAAGTGGAGATGATGGTGTCACTCCCTGGATCAGCTGAGTCTCTGTCAGGGTAGGCTCTCAGGAAGGTGAACAGAAAGCATGGTTGATCCCGTGGTGGATGCTGGGAGTTACTGGAAAAATACCCATTTTTGTTGTTGGGAGCNATCTTCCCACCATGGGCTTCTTCTTTGACCAGAAGCTTTGCAGGTAGCTGTACAAATGAACATGTGATCTGAGAAGGAATCTCAATGAAGGAATTTGCTATTTTGGTGTTATTGGTTAACAAGGAGTGGAGCTGGANGAATGGGAATTAAGAAAACATTATGGTTGGTTTTAATGTCAACTTGACACAACTTAGAAATCACTCGAGTAGGGAGCATCACCTGAAGAATTGTCCTGCTTGCCTNGATTGACATCAGAAGGCCCACGCCGATTGTCGGCAGCACCANTGGGTAGCAGCCCAAATAAAAAGGTGTATTTGAGAAGGAAGTTAATTTGAACCTTCTGCTCTCTTGGCCTTCCCTCTCCCCATGGACCTGATTCACCCTGTTGTGGCTGCCACTGCTGATTCCTTCAGTGAAAGCAGAATCAGTGTTTCCAAGCTTTCATNCTGGACCAGGGATGAGCAGCTCTCCGGAAACTTACTCAGTCTCCAGCTCCAGGCTGTGACGACCGAGGCATCCCCCTTGTGCACTGAGAGACAGCTATTCTGGGACTTCTCTGACAGCTGAGGTGACAGTTGAGGCACTGAACCTCAAGGACCAAGCCCTTGGTTCTCAGTGTCTCCTGTGTGGTTTGGTTGTCATTGTTTTAAAGGTCACTATATATATATATTCTATCCCCTTAGAGAGCCTGACTGGAACAGGAAGTGTGCTTTTGATGAGGGTGTAAAGGGCAGAGGGCACACTTATCTCCTGTCGTTTTGCAATGCATTTTTACGGGGAGTGCTGTGGGTTTGGCAGTAGCATGTGGGAGGGCAGAGATCAGAGCACATAAATAGCAAGTTTATTCTTATCTTATTGATTTGTGAGAGTTAAAATACACTGAAGATTATTCCTGTTCCACTNGCGTATATCCTAAGCCCCCTCTTTCTGACAGGCTTGATTTTANNTATCTACAGTGACAGTGGTTTTATGTTTTAAATTTTCCTTCAGTAAGATTTACCAATTATTTCCATTCTGATTTATGCTTTGTAATTTCAATTTTTTTGTTTGGATTTTTAGATGGAGTCACATATAGCCTAGGCTGGCCTCAAATTCACCAAGTGGTAGAGATTGACCTTGAGGTCCTGATCCCCTGGCGTCTACCTCTTGAGTACGGGGACCACAGGCTTGTGGCTTGTGCCTCTATGATTGGCTTATGTTTTTATCCCTGACGATTTCTTCCTGGGGCTGGAGCTATGGTTTACTGGGTAAGAACACTGGCTGCTCTTCCAGAAGACCTGAGTTTGATTCCCAACCCTCATATGGCAGCTCACAACTGTCTGTAATTCTAGTCCCAGGGGATCCAACCTTCTTCTGGACTACTCAGGCATTAGGCATGCAAATGGTGTACCTACATGCATGTAGGCTAGACAACCATCTACACAAAAATAAAAATAGAAAAACTACAGAAAAGATTCTTTCTATATCCTCATCAATAATTTTGCCCTTTATAGTTAAGATCATTGTTTGTTTAAGTAGTTTCACCATGTAGTTCAGATTTATCTCCAACTCTTGCTTGGTCTTCTGAGTGCTGGGATTATAGGCATATGCCACTAAACTTGGCCAGATTGAAGGTTTTTTTAAGATTCCTGGTACTGATTTTTCATAGATGAGGTTGTCGGCTAGGCTGGCCCTAAACATCTGGGCTTAACCACGCCTCAAATTTTAGCTTCACAAGCAGGTGGGGTAGAGAAATGTGTCTCATCCAACTTCTAGAGCTGAATATGTGACAGAGATTGCATCTCATAAGGAATGTGGTTCTTCCAGGATTTTTTAGGAAACAGCCTAACCTTCTCCAATGATGTACCATTTCAGCTCCATTAGGTTTCATGTGTGAAGTCATTGGTCTCTATTCTCCATTACTTCTGTGCCCAGACATTTCCCCTTCTCTTTATTTTCTAGATGAACTTGTCAAACCTAGCCAAAATTCTGTGGAGATTATCCTAACTTAATTTATNAATGACTTCAGGAAGAATTTCCTTCCTCCTGCAGTTCTGTCTTTTCATATGTGANCCTGGTTATGATTACTGCATCAGCTAATCAGGTGTGTGATGGTGGGACCCAGCTGTAATCCCAGCATTTGGGGCTAATACAGGAAGCTCCTGACTAGTCCTGAGCCTTATTGTAAGATGCATGTGTTTGTTCATTTTCCTTTTGTTCATCTGTGCTGGAGATTTATCTCCAGATAACTTCATGTCTTTCTGACTGTTGAAAGCCTCTCAATTCTGGAATTATAGGTGTGTACTGGCCTGGCTGAACAGTATAATTTTAAATATTGANTCTTCTACTTGATTATATTGGTATCTGTGAATACTATTGAGTTTTCAAACATAATGTTTGATTTTATTATAGTAGGTGGCTTACCTCAGCTTCTGATGCTATAGCAAATTTCCCAAGACCAGGCAATTCCTCAAGAAATTTATTTGGCTCAAAGTTCTGAAAACTGGAAAACCCAAAGATGTGCCAATAGCTGCTTGGGCCTTTTTGTTGCATCGTAACATGGTACAGGGCATCACATGNCAAGACAGAGCCAAGTGTGCTGGCTCAGGTCTCTTCTCTCCCTCTTGGAAAGCCACTAATGCCACCACAGGAGCCACACCCTCATGACCTTATCTAGTCTTGATTACCCCCTAAAGGTTACTTTATCTAGAGTAAAGACTCTAGATAGTCTTCACAGGAATGTGGGGATTATTTCCAACAGGAGTTGGGGATGGATTGGTAGCAGNAAGGCTGAAAAGCCCTGTCCTGTGATTTCATTGTCCCTGAGGTAACAACAGTCAGCCACTCTTCTAGACGTTCCTCCAAGTATTTACTCTCAAATTTCAAATTTTTTTTCCATTTTAAATTTTTTTCAGTTTTATACATGTACGTAAAGAATGTGTTATTTTTACCTCCAATTCCACTCTCTCATCTTCTTTACCCATCCACCAAAACCCTTCTTCCTGACAGTTCCCCTCCAACTTTCTTTTTGTGTGTGACTCATGAGTTTAGAGTTACTTGCCAAAGTGTAGGAGGGAGGTTATTTACAGGAGTATAGGTAATTTATCAGCGGCTACGCCAGGGAGAAAATGATAACCTCTCCCCTAGCAATCATTAGTTGGCAACAGACCGTCTGGAGGAGTGGGGCCTCNTGGATCCCTCCCCATCCACGATGAAATGTTGACTGCTAAACTCTGTAGATAAGCACANCTTGCAGTGAGTTTGTGAGNGCAACAACCATGGCCTGAACAGAAGACAACTTGTTGCCTCTCTTCTCTCAATCCTCTGGCTCTTGTAGCCTTTTCTCCCATCTTCTGTGATATTCTCTGAGCCTCAGAGGGGGGGTCATATAAAAGTCCCATTTAGAGCAGAGTACTCCATCGCTTATTCTTGGCACTTTGGCCAGTTATGGATTTCTTCTCCCATGTTGCATTGCTGTT
>LZPO01034853.1:371728-385299 GCA_001675575.1 Neotoma lepida
TTGTGAAGATTCCTCTACCACATTAGTTTGTCTATTGCTTTTAAATTTACATTGATCCCAGATTTCAGGACATGCACAATATTCCAGAATGTAACATGTATGATCTCTGGCCCAGCTCCAGTACAGTTCTTATTTTCACCTGTAACCTGATAAGCCTAAATCGTCCACATTCTGGTTTTTTTAGGTGGTAGGAATTAACCTTGGGGATTCACAGATGGTGGGCAAGTGCTCTACTATTGATCTATATTCCAAGCCCTGTTAAGAGCTTTTGGGATTACACATGAATCCTTCATTTAACTCTGATCACAGCCTTCTCAACATTCTTCAGTCTTTATCTTCAGACTCTTCCAAATTCCTACTGCAAATCAGTTCAAAAACTTAAGAATCATGGGATCAGATTTAGTCAAAGCAATGGCCCCATTTTTTGGTACCAATTTTCTATGTCAGCTACTGTTTCTGTAGCCATAACAAAATACTTGACAGAAATATNCTAAGTTTGGGAATTTATTTTGGTTTATGGTTTCAGACTCAGTTCATGGTTACTCAGTTCTGTATTTCTGGGATCATGGCAAGGTAGAGCATCTTGGTGGTGGCAGTGTGGGGAGAATAAGGGTGTTCATCTCATGGTGTGTGGGAAACACCTCCCCCACCCCAAACACAGGAGGGACAGGATAGCTCCAAAGATCCATCTTTAGTAACCTAGTTATTCCTGCAACAACCCATTTCCATAGTTTCCCCAAACAACACCAACAGCTGAGGACCAAGCATTCAAAATATGAGTCTTCAGGGGACATTTTATTTTAAAACTGTAATAATACTGTAGTGTTAAAATAGTCATAATGTTGAAAAAAATTATGTCAATTAGAGCAAACATGAAATATAAAGAAAACAGAGAAATAAATATGAGGATACCTTGGCAATCTGATCTAGCATCATCCTGAGAGTGCTTGTCTGTCAAATACTAGAGTTTGGGCCACTAGGGAGCAAGAATTCTGTTTATGACAATATGAGTGTGTTCAGGCATCTGTGACTTCCTTTATTACCAAGGGTGACAAGTTGAGGTGATAGAGACCATCATAGCTTGTGCTCAGATAGTTATGATGTCAGCTTTGAAACTTGAACTCTTCCTGCTGATGCAATTGGAACTCAAGGCCTCCTATTCTAAGGACTTTGGCCTGCACAGTGATGGGTTTATCAAGGTGATGCTCCTTTTGCATTATTGGCCTCCAAACAAACATTGTGTTTGACTTCTTACAGATGGAGAAACTGAGTCAATCAGGTGTTAGTAACTCACCTGGTTATACCATATTAAGTGCTGAGCATGGATTGAGACAGCAGCTCTCAATGGCTAGGCCCCTTGCACTGTAACAGCCTTGTATTCTTTGCAGTCCTGCTGGCCCCTCCAAATGGGCCTGATTCCTCTGCTCACCCTTACACTTAGCACAGTATCCAACAGAGAGCATGTCCTCAAGTGTTTTGTAAAATGAACAGTGGATGATGTGCTTAAGTCCTGGCTTCACAGTTTTCTTTCATTTGACCCTAGCTGCCACCCCGAGCCTTGGCTGCCTTCCTCATGTAATGGAGAAGCTAATGCCTGCCCACAGTAACACAGTGTTGTTCTGAAATCAAATGCATTTGTGAACAGGCTTCTCTAAGTGGGAAGATATTCGCTAAATGTTTAGAGTTTAACTTTAAAAATCCACCCACAGTGATCTATGTGCCCCCACTGCCCTGCTCGAGGGCACAGATGCCACCCCATCCAGACACTGTAATGAATTTAAGTTCTTTTAGCTCTCAGCTGTTTCAGGAGATGGTTGCCCTTCTTAGCCCCATTTTATAGAAGGGAAATTGAATCTTAGGCTAAAGAACTTGTCCAAGACACGCAGACATGGAAAGAAAGGACAGCGTTTGGACATTATCAGTACATATCTGCTAGCCTGACTAAATGGTCTTTTCTATGCCTGCTTAGGAGAAAAAGAATTTCCCCAAAGGTTAAAAGGTATCAGAACCAGAGGTGACCATCTGGCCCGACCCTCCTTACTGAAGAAGTGATAAAACTGGGTTCGAGAAAGACTGACCTTGAAATGTAGGCACCTGGCTGGGGCTGCCCTCGAGAAGTGGCCTTCAGAAAGACAGAGCGCACCCCCTCCTNCTCTGGCAGGATCAGAAGGACACCCAGGACATCCCAAATGTCCGAGGTTGTATGTAAACTGAAATTCATGCAATTGCCATGTAGACATAGGTCTTCTTAAAAAATGAAATAAAATATAAGAGAAATAAAAAGCAGGTTCTATTTCACACACAACCCAGCTCTGCATGGTTAATCATTTACTCAACATGAATACATTCCTGTCAAACCCTTCTTATGAATTGTATTTAACTAAACCTCTACCATCTGTATTTCATGTATAATTTTATGGTTTAAGCTTTCTTTTTCTTTTTTGAACAAACCAGCTGGACTGAGTATCATTTTGTAGGTTTTTTTTTTTAATCTGTCCTGGAAATCTTTGCAAATCAGGACATGTACCATTATTACATTCTCTCTCTTCTTAGACTTTATTTTATTTTTTATGGTGTGTGTGTGTGTGTGTGTGTGTGTGTGTGTGTGTGTGTGTGTGCGCGCGCGCGCGCGCACACACACATATGTGCAGATGCCCACGAGGCCAGAGGAGAACATCTCATTTCCTGAAGCTGGAGTTACAGGTGGTTATAAGCCATCTGATGTGTGTACTGGGACTAAATTCTAGTCNTCTGGATGGGCAGCAAGGGTTCTTAATGGCTGGATCATTTCTCCAGCTCATATTACTAAATCTTTGTAAATGTTAGGTGTNATTCTATGGCATGGTCCTTACTTGCTTGACCAGTTTTCTACAATGGACTCATGTAAAGTGTGCCAGACTGTACATTNTCCAATGTGTATCTTTGTGCACATATGCAACCATGTAGGGATAGTTTCTAGGTGTGAAATCACTAGGGTAGAAAGTAGGTGCATTAAAAAATTTGTGAAGACTCAAAATTGTTCTTCAAAATTGCCTGTTCCAGATTAGANACTTTCCTGTACAAGTTGTCATCATGGGATATTGTGTTTTCTTTTGCAATGCTGGAGGATTGAACCCATGGCCTTACATGTACTGGGCTACTGTTCCACTACTGAGCCACACCCTGACAACAGACGTTATGAATGCCTCANTGGTGTGATAAGTGAGACAAACACAGCATCTTTTCCACTTTGCTCTTCTGAGTCCAAGTGACATAAAGCTTCTTTTCACACAGCAGTTGTCACCTGCTCTATTCTTTTGTCTTGGGGTTTTACAAAANACCAAACACATCTCTGCTCAGTGAGATTATCATGGACCAAATGTTTGTATCACCCCAAATTCATATATTAAGGTCCTATCCTGCAAGGTGATGCTATTAGGAGATGCAGCCTTCAGGGGATGATTTCCTCATGAGAGCAGAGCCCTCACAATGTGATTAGTGTTCCTGTGAATATTGTCCACTCCCTCTGCCTCTTTCCCATGATGCAAAGGCACAATGAGAAAGCAGCAACCTGTGACCCAGAGAAGACCTTCACCAGAACCCCACCATACTGTCACCCTGATCTTAGAATTCCCCTTCCACACAATGAGATTCTGTCTATTGTTTGTAAGCCACCCAATCAATGGNACTTCATTACAGTAGCTCAAACTGACTGAGGCAGATAGCTTTACTTTGTAAAGTATGAATAGAAGACCAAATGAGCTAGAATTCTTAATGGATTGGACTGTTAAACATATGCATTTGGTGACTTGTCATAGAAGTGATATTTTTGAGGTTGCATGGATACAGAGGAATTCTAATTTAAACAGAGGATAAATTTGTAGAATGTGCTTCCTACAGAGAGCAGAATATGAAAGTCCAGATTTAGAGANAGATGTATCCAGGAAATGCTCACTTAAAGAAAGGGTTCTGCACATAGGATTCCTTTCTATGCCCAGCTGCCTATGTGTATTTAAAATAAATTATCTTCGGTATCAATTGCTTCTCCTGTTGCTATGACCAAATACCTGACAAAGGCTACTTAAGGAAGGAGATGCTAATTTTGCCCCCAGAGTTCAGAAGGGATACAGCCCATCACAGCAGGAATGCATAGTGGCAGGAGCTTGAGGAAGCTGGTCACATTGGGTCCACAGTTGGGAAGCCGAGAGAGACAAATGGTTGTTCTCAGCTTGCTCCAGCCCCATTTTGTTTTCAGTGTGATGCCATCCATGGAATGATCTGCCCACATTCAGGGTAGGTCTTCCTACCTTCTTCCTTCCTACTTCTCTGGAAACACCCTCGACAAATACACCCTGAATTTTGTCTGATGGTCTGCCCACATTCAGGGTAGGTCTTCCTACCTTCTTCCTTCCTACTTCTCTGGATACACCCTCGACAAATACACCTTGAATTTTGTCTCCTAGGTGACTCTAAATCCTTTGGTGGTAATGATCAAGGTTAACTATTGTACTCTCATAAAGACCTGTTACCCACACAGAGCACCAAGAAAATTTCTAATGATAAAAGAAATGTAAGTCTCCTGAAATATGTAACTAAGTATCTTCTCCAGGGGGGGACAAACACCCAACAGTTTGTCTAGAAATATTCTTTTCTTGGCAGGGACTTTCATTGTTTGAAAAATGTATACTTATAATGTGCTTTACTCATCTTTCTGTATTCTATTTTATTCATCTTTATAAATTGAAAAGTACTTAATTCAGTGACATCCCTCGAGAGAAGTGTAGTTTAAAATGAACTTTTCTTCCTACCCAGTCACAGGGATCCCACCCTAGGAATGATGACTAAACTATCTAGCCACTTCTTTCACTTGATTTCTTACAGATTCCATCTTTGTACACACGTTAAGAACCTTTTTCGTGTCTGTTCTGCTCTGTTATTCTAGGCTTGTGTTTTAGATCAAGTCCCAGTGTGTTATTTTGCTACTAAAATAAAGTTGATTATCAGGTAGAACTATCTCTCACTGCTCTTCTTATGANCACTCTTTTATCTTTGTGAAGGGTGCTAGTTGGGTGTTATATTTTATAAAATAAGCAATGAGAATTTTAACTGAAATAATGCTAAAGTTCTCCTTTATAATTGAAGAGAATTATCACTTTGACTGTGTTTCCCTTCTTTAAAAATCATGGTATTTTTCTGAAACTGCATTAGGCAAATTTCTATTTTTGACTGAACATTAAATATTGTACTTTCTTTCTACACATAGTTCTGAAATGAATCTCGTACTTGGATATTTTATTGAACTTTTAGACAGTCTTTACTAAGTTTGCCCATGCNACTCTGTATTTTAAAATTGAAAAAAAGTCTTTATTAATTTTTGTGTCTACTTCTTTGCATTCATTAGGAATAATTATTTGTCTTTTAAAACTAATATTTTTATTTTTTTCTAAAACTTTATACATTTCTAGCCCTTTTTACCAGGATCCATGACTTTAATAATCATCTACATATGGAAGAAAAGAAAAACGGTCATGTTAAGAACCAATTATGTGGGAGACAATGAGATCCTAGAAGAAAAAGTGACTCATAGGGGCCACCCAGTTACACAGCAAGCCACAGAGTAAGAGTAAGATTGACAGAAGTAAGAGAATGGGAAAAGCCCAGAGGCAAAAATAGATGAGATAATTTAAAGTTAAGAAAAGCTGNCAAGAAACAAGCCAAGCTAAGACTGAGCATTTATAATTAACAATAAGTCTCTGTGAGTGATTTATTTGGGACCTGGGCAGGCCCTTCAAAAGAGTAAAAGAAAATCCAACAACATTTTGATGTTCCAGTGTGGTGCTAGAGTTTCCATAGTGTCTGAGAAAGCTTTTTATTTATTTAAAAAAAAAAAGAGGATATGGCTCTTTTAAGAGTTTCTGCCTGCTGGCAAGCCCTTGAGCAGCTAGTATCTTAAGTAGGAACAAAAAACTAAGTAAAAATGCCTGCTATAGTGCAAGCATTGACATTCTAGAACTCTAGGAAGGTTGAATGCAGTTTCTGGTCAGACAAACCTCCAACCGGGCTTCAAGCTTTAGGCTTGACTTTCATAGCCCAAGAAGTGGGCAGAGCTAGCCACTATAGCTACAGGCAGAGGTCCATGATGCTTAGCAGTTTAAAAGTTTGCTCACATGGTCAAAAAAGGCTAAAAGATACGCAGTAAAAGCAAGTTCAGACAGAAAAACTTCTAAAAGGTTACAGTGTGTTTAACAATGTGTATAGGCTTAAGAAAGAAAGAAAAAGGGTATAGACAGTCACAGAAAGAAGTAAAAATAATGTCTTTAAAGAGAGAAGTAAAATAATAAAAAAGAGTAAACCATATAGAGATGAGAAATACATTGGGAACCTGGATCCTATATAGTATTGTGTTGATTTTCAATTTTTTTGAATGCTGACAAGCAAACAACTGCTGGCAGAAATGGGCTTATGAACTAGACCGCAAAATTGAACCAACCCAGATACTTCTCTGGCTACTCCTTTTTTTGTCCTCCCAGATTTCTCCTTCTCTATATTCTCTCTGCCTGCCAGCCCTGCCTATNCTTTCTCCTGCCTTGCTATTGGCTGTTCTGTTCTTTATTAGACCATCAGTTGTTTTAGACAAGCACAGTAACATAGCTTCACAGAGTTAAACAAATGCAACATAAACAAAAGTAATACACCTTAAGGTAATATTCCACAACACAGGGGCACAGTTTGGTGTATAAGAATGTTCAGATCAAGATTTACCAAAGTCAAGCAACCTGAATACAAAACTGATGGATAGTTTATGGCCCTGGGTGTGATGGAAGAGTAAGCAGGCATTAAACACTAACGTTCATGAGGGAGGTTTGATAACTGGAGAAAATGGCTGTGAGTTATTTATTTAAGAAGCAAGAGGGAGAGGGATGATGTAAGTACTCACATGAAATACTCAAATAAATAAATAAATACAAAGGAAAAAGAAGCAAGACACAAATCAAATACACACATAAGCTACAAATCTAAGTACATATGTTTGTGGTTTCCCCATTCTCAAATTCACAGCTGAAGCCTGTCTCAGAGGGAAGGTATTGGGAGGTGGGGCCTTCGGGGACAGTTAGTTCATGAGGATGGAGCCTCTGTGATAAAATTCGTGCCTCAAAAGAATACACAGTGGACAGATGTTCACTCTCTCTTCTCTCTAAGCCACCTGGATACAAATCAGGAAGAAAACCTTCACCAGAAACCGGATCTGCTGGCACCTTGGTCTTGGACGTGTTGACCTCTGGAACCATGAGACATAAGTGTTTCTTGTTCAAGTCCANGGCTCTTCTATTTTGCTATTATCAAATAACCCAGATAATGGGTATTTTGCAAAGAGCAAACAATTTATTCCTTACAGTTCTTGACTCTTGGAAGTTCAAGGTTGAGGGGTCTGCATCTAGAGAGGGCCTTCACCCAGGATAATCCCATGCAGAAGGGCTAAAGTGCACAAGCAACTGCTCAGAGATACCTATGCTCCAGTCAATAGCCCTAGCTAAGCCTAGTCTAGCGCCCCCCAGAGGAGAAGAGGTAGATAGTGAGCGCTCTGTACAGTCCTTCCAGCTTTGACTAAGTGACATCCAAGGATGCCCTGTGGAATGGAAGGATCACTCAGCCACACCCTGCCTTGATGCCGGAGCCACATAATGGAGAAATACCACAGAGTGGTTGCTGTTCCAAGTTAGCTCTTGATGCAGCAGGATGTGATGAGGGCAGTGGAAGAAGGCTTTGTATTTGGNAAAGGAAGTGCCTGAACTTCCTGTTTGGTTTTCACATTGGTGTCTATAAGAACATAGAGAAACCTCCAGGCAGTTCATGGGCTTCTATGCATTGAGGAATTCCACCCAGAAAATTCTGTGTGCCACAGGCCTTGTTCTCTTAAATCAGTTTTTCTGAATTCCCCCCCAGGACATNGACACAGCCTTTTCCCCAGCAACAATCTGGCCACTGCTGCAACTACTTCATTTGATCTTAGATACACAGTATGGGCATCAAGGGATGGAGTTCCACTCTGAAGAGGAAGCAGTCTTTTGAAAATGCCAGGGGACCCTCCTGGGTGATGACTATGTGCTATTCCCAGTGGGAAAATGACAGTTCAACAATGGGGTGGATCAGGTCCAGAACAAACATCGTCATCAGTTCCCTTCTGTGGAACCCCTGTATGTGGGGTGGGGCTGGTTTTAATCCCCCTAAAACAATTCTCTGACATGCATGGGTTAGAGTTGTTACAGCTGGGGCAGTCTCCAGGGATCATCTAATCCTTCCCTCTCATTTTGTAAAAGAAGAAACCCACGTCTCATATGTATGGGCGTGTTCTAAATTAGACAGTTTATAACTGGCAAAGAGGCAGAAAGCCCAGGCTCCCTGTTCCAGGCCCATATTGTGTGTGTGTGTGGGGGGGGGTGAGTACACACGTACATACCTTCTATGCCCTTACATAATTCTAGGCTATGATAAGAAATGGGACGAGTATCTGGGGAAGGTGGGGTAGTGTGCACCTATAATCTTAAATCTTAGCACTTGGAAGGCTGAGGTAGGATGATGATGAGTTTGAAGCCAGCCTGTGCATCGCAGCAAGATTCCATCTCAAAGCAAAAAGCAACAAACGAAAACTAACAGAAGTTCTAGATTTTTAGCACTTAATCAGCAGGTCTTCCACCTAGCGGTTTACCACTGACCAAAGTGGAAGAAATCTCCACTCAGAAGCTCCAGTGTGTGGGCAGTCAGTGGCTGACAAGTTGATCCTGGGATTGGCCTCATCGATGCTGAGTGGAGCTGAACTTGAGGGAAAGTGCCGAGACCTCAGGGCTGGTGCAGAAGCATCTCTGGTTTCCAAGTCTGCAGAGCTGGGCAGGTGCTGGCCACCCTGCTGCTTGCTGGCCTCTAGAATGCCTGGATTTTTTTTTTTTTTTTTTTTTTTTTTTTTTTTTTTTTTAGGGCTTTGGAAGGGCTCACAGGACATCGTGTTTGCTGGGAACAGGCTCTCTGCAAATGCTTGCACTGGGTATGCGCCTTGTGTGAACCTTATGTTGTTTTCTCTCTTTGGCATCTGAATAAGAATGTGTGGATCTTTGCATGGCTAATGAGAAGTCACATAAGGAAGGCTTCAGTAGGTAATATTTACAAGCAGGCTAATTTTCTCAATGAAAATGTTTTATGGATTTCCTTTTTAAGAAAAAAAATGTTTTCTGGGCATCTTAAAGCTTGCTGTGTATTCTGAGGTTTCTTCATTTTAACTGTTACTAAGTTCAGAGAAAAACTGGCCCCATGTTACCCTCCTCCCAATTTTCTAAGCTCTCTGTGGAACTTTGAACTGAAGAAAGGAGACAGAACCTGCCAAGCATGATAGGACTCAGATATGGTTCCTGTGTGTTCCCAAGAGCCTGTGTGTGGGAAGTNCATAGAGGTGGGGAAATGCTTGGTGGCCTCTCTGCCCTCCAATGGGACTAAGGTAATTCTCATGGGACCCAGAGACACTCGTAAGAGGGTGTTTATAACAAGAACAAAGCTGGTCCCTACCTTCTTTCTAATGATGTGATCTCACCATTGTAATGACACTGAGTGGATGCTTGCTCTGTGCCCNGNAGCCCCCAGAACTGTGAGCTTTAAAAAAACAAACAAATAAAACCTCCCTTCTTCCTGAAGTTATCCANCCTCAAGAATTGCATTGTAAGAACAGACAATGGACTAACAGAAAGCATTTCTAAAGAATGTAAATTTATTTAAGATGCTTAATTACGTCCCCGGGTTGCTTTCTAGGACGGATCATACACACTGGTTAAAAAATGATTCCAAGTTCATGCACTAATTTCACCTTTCACCNACCTGAAGCTGGATGAATTCTGCCTCCTCCTTCCATGCTTTTCAGACAGTGAAAATAATAAGCTGTTCTGTGTGCTGAAACCTGATGCTGGTTTTGCCACATAAGCATTTTGTTCTTGTTCCAGACAGCATCTGCCTGGTGCAAAACCTCAGCCAGTTTCTGTACTACCCCACTGAGCAAAGGAGACTATTTTGAGGCTCTCAGGGGCTCATAAATTAATTCTNAAAACATCAACATAGTCATTTCTCTGAAGCTTACCACAGGGACACAGGATCCTGGAAATGAATCCATGTAGAAAGAGGAAAACAGAGCTTGGAGCTGTCCACGGCGGTGGTTTTGCTAAGTTTAATGCCCAAGAACAGGCCAGTGAATAATGGCTCATTATTCCCACCGTGGAGATCTTCACTGTGATTGGCAGGGAAGTTATGTCTGACAAAGCCCCCTTGAGANCACTGTAGGAATGAATTGACGAAGTCTTGCTGGCTCAGTGAGAAGCAGCATGCATTTGTTCGTGTGGGCTGAGCCGACCCTGCTCACACCCACAAACAAATCCATCCTCAATTGCTTAGAACACAGCCTTTTCAAGAAGTTAAAATATCAACTAAGATTTCCCAGAGCTACAAAATATACAGTTGGCAACTGCTTCCAGAGGGGGGAAAATATCCTCAAACCAAAAAGTGTATAATTCTTTTCAAATTTCATCAAGGCTTTAAGTCTGGTAGGAGAGGTGGCTGAATCTTAGAAATGCTCTCTCTGCAGTGATGGGAGAATAGCCAGAGACCTGAGGGACACTGGGGCCCAGTCAAACTAGGGAAGGATGCTGTGCACAGCCAATGCTTGCTCGTGGCCTTCTGTCAAATGTACTGACCTTGACATTGAAGTGCAGGCCTTAGGCAGGGCTTAGAGTACCAGATGTNATCAGAAATGGGGAGAAAACCTAGACAGTAATGCATGCCATGGGGACAGGCAGTATGGGGTAGGGACAGTGGTATGCTGGAAAATGCTCAACAACTCTCTCACAAATCATAGATGTCTGTTACAAGTTTTTCTGATAGAATGGGTGTTTAGCACAGTTTATAAGGAACAATATAATACCCTATTATATAATTCATATTGCAGTGGTTCTCAACCTCTGGGTCATGACCCCTTTGAAGTTGTATATCAGATATTTATGTTACGATTCATAACAGTAGCAAAATTACGGTTATGAAGTAGCAACAAAATAATTTTATGGTTTGGGATGTCACCACAACATGAGGAACTATTGAAGGGTCACAGTATTAGGAAGGTTGAGAACCACTGCCCATATTGTATCCATTACTTGTCTTGTCATTGTGGCCAGTTATCTGTCAAGAAACAGTACAAGGGAGGAAGGATTTATTATTATTATTATTATTATTATTATTATTATTATTATTATTATATTTTATGGTTATTATTCATAGTTTGGGAGACTATCTGTTCATCATGGTGGGCAAAATATGGCAGCTGGTTACAAATGAATCGAGAATCAGAGTCAGCCTAACGTGGACTCAATCTATAGATCTTAAATTCCACTTTCCTGTGATCACTTCTTCCAGCTGTGCCCGACTTGAGTGTCATTATCGAATTTTCGGCTAATATTTTCTTTTTACGTGATTTTAGTTTCCAATTTATACCATTACATCCACACAAGTTACAATTTCTTCAAAATCTACTATCAGTTTTAATCGTCCTATCATGACTAATATCTCATACAATCGGACTATGAAGAAGTGTTTGATCGATGTCCAATGCAGCCAAGAGGTTGCAGACGTGGACAGGTGAGTGGGCAGGGATGTGAATGATGATTGCTACTTCACTTTGATTGGTGTGGTGATGTGAAGATGGACACTGAAGCATCACTCCATCATCATCTTTGATGAACTGGGTAACAGTTTTCAACACTAGAACACTCTTTTCTCACTGATGTAACCTAGAATGTAATAGCTGCAGACATTGTGCCCTAGTTAAGCTGTAAACACAGCTCACTGGTNGAGTTCTTGCCCAGCATGTGTGAAGCCCTTGGTTTGATCCCTAACAACATGCACAACTTAAAAACTCTACTTAATGTTTTTGTCATTTTCTTGTTTAATTTTTATTTTCTGAGTCAAGATCTCATGTAACCCAGGCTTGCTTCAAACTTGGCTGTATAGCCAAGTCTGGCCTTGAACTCCTGATCCTCCTGTCTCCACCTTTAAGTCCTGAGATTATAGGTGTGCACTCCAGTGACTGGAAAAATTCTATGTTTTTTTATTTTTTATTTTTTTTATTTGTGGTACCAGGTATTGAATGAGGGCTTCATACACATGCTAGGCAAATGATCTATCACTGAGTTGTATNCCAGCACTCTATCAATACTTTTTATAAATTTAGACATCAACAAGATGGTTAATCAAACCCCATTTTAAAGCATAGGCCAATTCTTTGGTGTAACTATGTTTATGAGCTGATGTCAAGCTGATGTCATGGTGGGATCATTGCACAGGGAGCTGAAAGGGATATGCAGTAATGTGCCATTATATTTAGCTCCTATGCAGATTTAATAGCTGTGAGAACACTGAAATGTAGCAAGATTACAAAGATTACAAAATGGTAAGTTTTGAATGTTTATCATCTTTGCTTGTAATACTTTGTTTAGTGTTGAGTTTACAACATTTAATTGTTTAATAACTGTATTTAACAGTTGTTGGTCAATATTTGTACTGGTTAGCTTTTGTCAACTTGACACAAACCTAGACATATCTGGGAAGATGGAGTTTTGACTGAGGAATTATCTCCATCAGATAGTAGGCAAGTTTGTGGGGGCACTTTCTTGATTGGTGATTGATGTGGGAGGGCCCAACTTAAACTCTGGGCAGTGCCATTCCCAGGCTGTTGGTACTGGGTTATATAGGAAAGCAAAGCCTACAGGAAACAAGCCAGTAAACAATGCTCTTCTATTATGGCCGGAACTCTGACTTCCCTTCATGATGTACTACAAGCTGTAAGTACAAGTTGATTTTGGTCATGGCCTTTATCACAGCAGTATAAAGTAGACTAAGACAATATTCATCTCCCAAGCTGGTATAAGGTAGTTCCAGAACACTTGGAGGGGACAGACAATAGAGAAGAGCCAGTAGGGGTCTGGAGGGACTCTGAGCTGCCTCCTTTTGTCTTTGAGGATTAGAATGTGAATCTGGGTAGAAACAGAGGGAGTTCAAGATGGGTGTGGAAACATCACGTTTTCTGGAAGTGTCTACTTTGTATTTGGAATTATGAATGGTCTAGAGGTGATTTATTTGCCCTACACTTCCATATCACTGTTTATCATCAAAGGAAATCAAAACAGGAACTCAAGCAGAGCAGGAACCTGGAGGCAGGAGCTGATGGAGAGGCCATGGAGGAGTGCTCCCCATAGCATGCTCAGCCTGCTTTCTTATAGAACCTTGGAGCACCAGCCCAGGGATAGTACCACCCACAATGGGCTGGTGGTACTAATCACTAATTAAGAAAACACTCTGCAGGCCTGCCTGTAGCCTGATCTTATTGAAGCATTTTTCAGTTCAGGCTCTCTCCTATCCAGGACCTCTAGCTTGTGTCAAGTCGACATAAAACTAGCCAGCACAAACATCTATATTTATTGTGAGTGATTTTTGTTTTCCTTTTAAAAACAAATACATTTTGTGCAGTTTCCCCTTAGTACCCATGGAGCTTTGGTTCCAGGACCTGCCCC
>LZPO01034853.1:403991-415194 GCA_001675575.1 Neotoma lepida
GGAGGGAGGGAGGGAGGGACGGACGGACGGATGGACGGACGGACGGACGGACGGAGGGAAGGAGGTACCCTTCTTGTGATGCCACCCACTTTCTCTCTTAGAGATTAATCGATGAGCCCTGGCTGCTCTGTTGAACACCCCTGCCCTCTACAGGTGAGCTCCCATCCTGCCCTACACATCCTTGAGATTCAGAAAGACTGATAAAAGAGGAAGGGAGAAGAGTTTTCTTCTTCCTTTTTCAGGCTAAAGTTGAACTTTCAGGGTTTTACTTCCTGACTGGTAGGACTGCCAGCTGGAAGAGCCACTGTGCTCAGAAGACCCCCTTCCTCACAAAGAGCTTGCACAACCACCTTGAGTAGGGCAGGTGGAAGTGCGGTGGGAGTGGAAGTTTGTCCCTACATTCTGGGGGACTCAGGTTTCAATGACTCTGCATGAGATACGGCCACTTCTTTTGCACAATGTTTCCTCAGTGTGGGGTCAAGTTCCAGTCTGTAGAACCACCCTGTTCCACCCCTGTTCCCATGGAAATCCAAATCTAGATCTGCTTTTCCAAAAACAAGCAGAAATCTCAAGAACAAAGCAACATCGTACAGCTCTCAGGCAATCTAACTCCTTCCAAGAAAACAACAAACCTTTGCCAAATAGGAGGTACTGTGTCTTTGTCCTTTCCTAAGAAAAGAGGAAGAAAGGCTTGCCTCTTCAAAGAACCTGTTTGTGGACCACTTTGTCCAATCTGGGTTTTCTCTGCAGAGAGGTCTGTGGACTAGTAGCTTCCTCTTTGCTCTGCCCCAGAGGAGGCCTTTCTGGGGCAAATGGACAGGAGGGACAGCACGCTCTGTGAGACATTTCCCATCCACCTCTTAGGAAGTACGTTTAGGGCACAGTTTATTTTTTCTGTTAGCTCTAAGGCAGTAATTTAGCCAGCTACTAAACCCATCAATGTTTCCAAAAATGGAGCCTGTGATACNGTCATGGNGAGGCCTAGTACTTTGCTTGGACTCTCGTGGCTTCTTAGGTAGTGTATGGAGCAGAATGTCCTCTTGATGGTGACTTGGTTATTATTGACACCAGTTATGCTGCTCTAATACAATGACTCCTTCAGGGAAGCAGGTCTGGATGGGTCAATTTGACCTAGTATGAGATGGACCCAGACAATTCTTGGAGTTATGGGTTTTTACTTACTTTCAGGGTCTTCCATGTTTGCCTTCCTACTGCTGTCTTTAAACCTACCTCCCTGATTTTGAAAACTGTAAAACCAGGTGTATGCAGTCCGCACTCTGTGCCCTTATTGTGGCTGAGAAGCTCGACACACAGACTTTTGTGTGTGTCAAGATTTTGACTCCTTTGCACACCTGTTTAGAAAAAAAGGCATGTGCACTCCAAGTAAGGGTCTCTGGATCTGTGTGTGATACATTTGTGTGCCTGTGGTGGGTGAATGCTTACGCTTGTGTACACAGGAGCCAGAAGAGGATATCGGGTTTTTACTTTACTTTACTTTACTTTACTTTGCCACTCTCTGCCTTATTCCCTTGAGATTCTCTCACTGAACATAGAGCTCTACTCCACATAGCACTAGGGATACAGGCTTCCCAGCCTTTTTTTTTTTTAATGAGGTGCTAGGATCCACATGCAGGTCCTCCTTGTTGCTGNGCAAATACTTTATTTAACATACAAAGCCTGTTTCCAGCTTCCTTCTCTAGATCTTGTGTCCTCTTTTTGCATTTCTGTTGTAGATATATATTCATCCATCTAGTCATTCAACAAATATCTGTGCTTATGATGGGCACTAGCACAGAGCTCTATAACCGTCGATGAACACAGGGATGTTTGGAAGGCTCTAGGAACAAAGCACCTGACAGAAGCAACTTAAGGGAGAAAGTCTTTATTTCGGCTCATGGTTTCCAAGGGACCAGTAGCCCATCAGAGTGGAGGGCACAGTGGAGCAGCTCCGTGTGGCAGAAACATGCAGCAGAAACACTACTCAGTGCTCAGTGCATTGGGAAGCAGATATGGGACTAGAATCAAGGCCAGGCCCCGGTGACCTACTGTGCCAAGCTAGTTCCTACAACATAAGGGTTTCACAACCTTCCAAAATGGTGACACCAGCTGGGGTCTAGGTGGTCAAATGTGAACCATAACAGCTTTCGATGCCAGGTGACTACCTCCAGAAGACTATAACTGGCCCTGGATAATGGTTCCAATAGGTAGCCAGAGATGACAATGTCTGACTCAACGGCAAAATCACATCTCCAGTTTTCTGTCTGAATTTGGTGGGGACNCACCAGGCCTGTCCCTGTGGCACATGTCAACCACACCTTTCTCCAGCAATCATGAGATCTTGGCCTTACCTATGCTTTTGCTCTGTGGGATATTTTGAGTCCTTAGGGCATTTGGGGCTCCTCATTTGAACCACGCATTGAATGAATGATTAGGAAGACGAAACCCTTGGATGAGAGTCTTACATCGCTACAGACAATAAATTGTCATTGATCAGTGACTTGTGATGGAATCTTCCGAGTGGCTGGAGTGCAGTGTCAAGTTAGAGGTCCTGTCTCTCAGGTCTGTTTGGGCTATCTTAGGAAGTACGTGCTCTAAGAGATGGGCTGGCCCAGGCTGCCTGCCCCTGGTCTACTAGCTGACTCTAACAAAGCCTCACAGATCCCCAGTGTCTTTCTTAAGCATTCAGCATNTGACATCAAGTGATAAAACTTAGCAGCCACACCTAGTTCTGGGAAAGGCCACATAAGAAAGGTGTGTCTTCCTCCTGGGATGCCTCTGGCTGATGCACCACAACTGGCTTGCTCCTTTCCTGCCTCTCCTGTAACAGCACACCACAAACGGGGTGACTCAGAATAGCATAACTTTATTCCATAATGATTCTGGGGGTCGGAACTGAAATCAGTGTCAGTCATCAAGAGAGCAGTGACATACTTGCTCTCTTATNGGAGTCTGCTCTTGCCTTCTCTGGTTTCTACTGGCTGCACAGCTTCTTTGACTTCTGACCACATCACTTCAATCTCTGCTTCTACTCTATACCTCCTTCTCTTAAATGTCAAATTGCTCCCTGCTTCCCCTTTTAAGGACACAAGATTGTTTGAGGGCCCAGGATAATTCCCCCATCTCAGTGTGCTTACTCTCATCCCATCTGTGAATGGTACACATATTGTGAATTTCCCCCCATATTGCAACATCTATAAGTGCTGTGTTTTCAACATCTCTCCTTCTAGAAAGTGTGTTGGAAACATAATCTCCAATGCAATAATATTGGGATATGGGATTAGGTGTTTAGGTCATGGTGGTGACTACTGGTTATTCTTAACTGTCANCTTGAAAAGCCTGGAGTCATCTGAGAGGAGAAGCATGGGTTCAGGAATTGCCTGGATTAGATTGGGCTATGGACTTGTCTGTCAAGGACTGTCTTGATTGTTAATTGATATAGGAGGTCCCAACCCACTGTGAGTGGCACAATCCCTAGGCAAGTGGNTGTAGGTTGCATAAGAAAAGTATCTAGACATAAGCCAGTAACCGAGCCAGCAAACAGTATTNCTGCATGGTTTCTACTTCAGATCCCTGCTTGAGTTCCTGTTCTGACTTCCCTCAATAATAGACTGTAACCTGTAATCTGAAACAAACCCTTTCCTCCCTAAATTGCTTTTTTGGTCAGAGTATTTTATCACAACAAAATAAAGGAAAATAGAACAGTTCCCTGGTGACTGGGTCGGTGTTTGATGTAACAGGGTTTAAGGACACATTTTGATCTCTTTCCTATGTTGTTTCCCCACATGAGGCCTTCTGCTGTGTTATGACACAAGGAGAGAGCCCTCACTGGAAGCAGCCCCCCTCAGTCTGGAACTTCGCAGTCTCATTAGTGAAATAAACTCACACTATTTATAAATTACCCAGTCTTCAGTGTTCCTTCCTTTACAGCAGGAGGATGAAGGTCTGATNTCTTGGGGAGCTTAATTCAGTTCAGTACCTGATGAAGTGATATTACCTTGGTTATAAAGAGCTTTTCATCANTAACTGAAATTTATCCACCTGTATTGCCTTGTCCATGACCTTCCCCATGGGCACAGCTTCTGGCCTCCTAAATGTATATAGTACCACCNAAACTACCACTGGTACTCACTTTGATGGCCACTCCAACTTTTTTTGAGACAGGAATTTGGAGGAAAANGTTTCAAATCTCTGTACTCTCCTTCCTGTTGCCATACTAATGCACTCTGTCCAAAAGCAGCTTAGCAGAGGAGAGGTTTTGCTGGCCTTACACTTGTGGGTCATAGACTATCATTGAAGGAAAGTCAGACAGGAACTTGAAGCAGAAATCATGGAGGAAAGTCATTCTCTGGTTTGTCTCTGCTTGCTCTTGGTCTCATGCTTAATTGGCCTTCTTATATCACCCAAGGCCCTCTGGCCAGGGATGGTGATGCCCAACAGTGGACTGGGCCCCCCTGTAGCAGGTAAGAATCAAGACAATCCCCACAGACAGACTCACAAGTCAATCTGACCTGAGGAATTCCTCCAGTAAGACTTTCCTTCTAGATGTGTATAAGAGACAGCCCCTGTAGCAGGTAAGAATCAAGACAATCCCCACAGACAGACTCACAAGTCAATCTGACCTGAGGAATTCCTCCAGTAAGACTTTCCTCTCAGCTAATTCCAGACTGTTAAAGATAACTAAAACAGCTTGTTAGCAGAGACTGGGGGAGACAGAAGAATAGGACCCTGTGCTCCTGAACTCACCCTGGGGAAAGATGCTACAAGTCTGTGGAAAGCAAGTGGGACTCTATCAATGACTTCTCCGTGTCAGGGATTTTAAGGNAATTCCTGGGTTCCTCTGTATTCTCAGGGGGCTTCTGTATTATAGAAGGGCAGTTTTTTTTTAGGCTGCAAACAGCTCTTAAAGGGTACCAGTTAGTCTGGGAATCTAGAGCTGTATCTCTGAAACCTGAATGGTGATAAGATAAAGAAGGGAGAAGCACTGAATTGGGACAAGCCAAGGAGAANGTGAACCCGTGCTGAATGTTTGGATGCTCTTGAAAATGAGGGCCAAGCAACAGGAAGGAAGGGCAGTGAGATCAGGATAAAACCTGCACCAAGATTGTTTTTTCATTCAAGAAATGGACCAAAGGTACAAGGGCTAGATGTGAAGGCATCTTTCAGGACTACCACAAAGGAGTCTATTAAAAATATTTTACAAATGTTATTTTGGGGGAAAGTGTGCCACAGGAATCATGAGAAGGCTAGAGGAAGCTTGCTGGGGTCAGTTCNCCCTTCTACCATGTGGATCTCCAGGATGGAACACAGGTCATTGAGCTTGGCATCAGTGTCTTTGCCTATTAGNCATCTCACCAGCCTGCCTGGCATGTGTGTGGTAAACTCCATTCTAATTTTTTCAGATTATGTGTATGTATGTGTGTCTGGGTGTAGGTTGGTGCATATGTGTGCTGTACCTATATAGGCCAGAAGAGAATGTTGGATCTCCTTGGAGCTGGATTTAGAGGCAGTTGTGAGCCACCTGACATGCTAGGAACAGAACTAAGNTCTTCTTGAAGAGTAGTACCCATTCTTGGCCACTGAATCATTACTCTGGCCCCATTCATTCAAACTTTCTTTCCTTTTTGAGATTTTATTGATTTTTATGTGTGTTATGCCTGCAGGTATGTCTATGCATCACGTGTGAACATTGCCCACACAGGCTATAAGAAGGCATCAGATCAGATCCCCTCAGAATAGAATTGTAGATGGTTGTGAGTTGCCATGTGGGTGCTGGGAATCGAACCCAGGTCCTCTGGAAGAGCAACCAGTGCTCTTAACTANTGAGCCATCTCTCCAANCCCATTCAAACTTTCTTAACACAATGATGCTTCAACTCAGGAGAGAAGGGCTTCTTCCACACACGACAGGTCTTAGATTGGGGGTGGGGAGGTGGTACATTCTTTTTCTTCTGTCCTTATCTTTGCTGTGCAAATTCTTTAGTTCTGATTTGGGCAGGTTAGCATTGTGTTTAGATGAACTCTGAACTCCATTGAGCCAGCACTGGTGGTAGATGAAGGATTAACCTTTGGGCTTCAGGGACATCATCTGTATCCACTTGTGGTGTTTAGTCCACTCTGAACCGATCACACCATGCCAACAAATGACTCAGTGATTTTCTTCCTTACNCCTGCTTCTAAGCCACTTNNCNTTTTTTTCTTATCCNTTCTTGTNAATACATACAGAAATGTGCACAGAGAATGTGTGCTGTCCCTCCTGATCGGGTGGCAGCTGCAATATGACTAATGGGTAATCTAGTTCCTCTTGAGGCTCACTGGAATTTTCCATAGCAAGAGTTCCCTGACAGGATGCAGCATCTGAGGCTAACCATGTTGCATCTGAAAAAGCATCAACCTGCTACGCTCTTTGCAGAACGGAACCAAACTTGGTTCTCTCCTAACTGTGAAAAAAAAAAAAGAGTGGAGACATAAATTCTATACCTGGCTCAGGCAGAAATTTACTACGTGACTTCTCTGCCTTGGGGACTTACCTCAGCTGTTCCTTCTCAGTAATTTGTGCCTACCTTCCTATCACATGATTCTCACCTAAGNAAGATNCAGGTTCTAGTNGTTNCTGAGGGATGCCTTCACCCTGGGTGTGGTTCGTATCNTCCCTGCTACATTCCACCAGGCCCTGGCCGCTCTCTTCCCGTNCATTTATTCAANGTGCTAGATGCTGGAAAAAGAGAACTNCTCTTGAGGAGTTTACATAGGGCGTGGAGAAGAGAGAGCNGACAGTCATAAAATNACCCCTGTGTGCAACCCAGAGCTCACCATGATAAATGTTTCTGTTTTTAAAGTTATGATAAGAGAACTTGCCAAGAGAACAAAAGCCCATGTGAAGAAATGAGATCCATGGTTGTTCTTGTCCAGAGGTCTTATNNCTCCCACAAAACATTGTGTGTACTGAGTGAGGCCCGTGGAGCACAGGCTCTGCAAACCTTGTACCTTGCAAATCCTTGACTCTTGTTTTCCTCATGGTAGGCTCAGACCCAGACCTACAGAAGGTGGTCTGACTTTATGGTAGAAATGGAGACTTCTGGGAGGCGAGGAAATTTCTTAACGAGGTTCAGAATAATAAGGCTGATTACAGACGGATACATGTGAAAGCTGATCAAATAACTAGTAGGAAGCAGGAACAGGAATCCAGAAAGCATCAATCCTATTGAGTTTTCAGTTTTTCTTGCAATGCATACTGAGAGGTTGATCCGTGGTAGCTGTGTGTGTAGACCCCTGGACCAAGACTAAACACCAAGTTAAGCAACAAGTACTTGGTGCTGTGGCCACAGCTGACTGGGCCAAGGAGCATCTATCCCAAATTAAAAAAAAAAATGCATCTTCAGGGCTTTTCAAATAGGACCTAAGGAAAGNATCCAACATAGGTTCTAACAGTGCTGGGGATACGAGGATGCAGCCGGAGACTGCTGAGGTTGTTATGGAGAAAGGAAGAAGTGCAGATGAGCGGAGAAAGAGAGAAAGACAAGAGACAGAGAAACAAAGAGACAGAATTATTTTATTTGGAGAATTATTTTATTCAGTCCATTCAAAACTTTGGTTCCAGTTGTTTCTGAGGCTNGAACCTGGTTATTCAACTCTCTTAAAATCTTTTCCTATTTCTAGGCTAGATTGGGCTAGGTTTTATTACTTTGTCTCCCAGAAGTCCTGACAAGGGTAGGTGATGTGCTTCTGGACTGGGGCAGGGCCAGCAACATATTCAGCTCCCAGAGATTCACCCAAGACTCCAAGACACCAGGGAGCAGTCTTCCACATCCGCAGTGAGGATTTCAGAGAAATCGCTTAAAGATATTATTTTTGAAGAAACACTTAATTCAGTTATTCAGTGTCAACCTTAGTTTTATTATCATATGACCGCCACATAAATTAGGAAATGTATTTAAGCACATATTAAGTATCTACAACATTATCTCATTCTGGGAATTTAGAGAAAGCAATGACCAAAACCAGCAAAATCCCCTGGTCTCCCTTCTAGCTGGGTAATTTGTCAGAGCCGTGTTGACTTAGTACCACAGAATGGATGGCTTCCGTGGTAGAATTTTTGTCTTTTTCACACAGATCTGGAAGTTGGAAGTCAGAGCAGAATGTTGACAGCTCTGGCTCCCTCAGGGGCTGTGAGAGGGGCCTCTTTCTTGGGCTTGCAAGATGGGATGATTGAAGAACTCTTCTGGTCCCTGTTATCTTCTCCCCAACCTCTCCCCACCTCCACCCCCACCCCTGGCCCCGTGTGTCTACTTACAAGGACACTAGTCCTCAAAGGAGTAGGGCCCAGCCTTAATTTTCATCTAATTACATCTTAAAGACTATCTCCACATAGGCAGGCATCCTGATGTCCTGGGGAGTTAAGATTTCCACACATGAATTTTGAGGGGACATAGGTCAGCCTGCAACAAATTTCACTCAGAAAGCCACTGAGACTTGAGTGTTGTTTGTTCCCACAGTGTAACCCAGGCCACCTTGACTGATACAAAGGAACAATCACATATCACATCAAGGTGCCAAATGACAGCTTCTTTGAGGTGTCTGTGCATATTTATGGCTCTAATAAAAATCCCATCAGACTGTATTTAAAAAGAAAGAAAGGTTATGTGTGACACAGACAAGACTAAATTTAGCACACATTAGTCTCCCTAGAATTAGAACACCATATTTTCAAAACAAGAAGCTGGGCTTTTTTATTTTTTATTCATTTATTTTTTTGTTTTTTGTTTTGTTTTTTGAGAGATAGGGTTTCTCTGTGTAGTCCTGGCTGACCCGGAACTCTCTCTGTAGACCANGCTGGCCTTGAACTGCCTCTGCCTCCTGAGATTAAAGGTGTGTGACACCGTGGCCAGACTAGAAGCTGGGCTTCTTAAGAAGAGAGCTNAGAAAGATAAAGCATTTCCTTCCAGGCTGGCAGGAAAGCCCAATCATCCACCACAAGCCTGTCCCACAGTGGCTGCTTCCGTCCACCTCACAGGGACCCCTTGCTCCTATGACCTCATGGGTACTTTCACAGCCTGCCAATCTCATTCCTTTGACCTCACAGGTCTGAGAGAGCCAGAAATCTGGGGGCGGTTTCAGGTTCTTCTGTAAATCCTTCAGACTCTAAAAAGTGGAGCTCCCCAGGGAAGGGAATATTCTCCATGTTCATCTGGGGCTATCGTAACAAATAAGCACAGACTTGGTGGCTTACAACAAAGGAAAGAAATTATCCAAGTTTGGTTGCCATCGTGTCCAGCCTCAAGATTGCATGAGGCCAAGGACAGCTATGAATGTGGCCCAACTCAAAATCATCACCTTCCTTAAAACATGGGACTTGTTTACTGCTTTTTTTCTCGATGCAACTCTGTTTAAGGTCATTTTCACCAAAACTTGGTACATGACCACGCTGTAACAGTATTTAAAGGCTGTGGACCATGCATCTGCCCAAAGTTCAAGGAAGGCACTCCTTGCTTTTCCAGCATCTGGAGGCTGAATCCTGATGCTCCTCAGGTGTAGCCTGTGTTATCCTGTCTCCATCCTTACAGAGCTTTCTCAGCTCTGTGTCTTAAAGCTCCATCTACTTTTCTCTGACGAGGACATTTGTCGTTGGATTTGTGGCTTACCTGGATCTTACAAGAAGATCTTGTCTCAGATCCTTTATCTCTGACTTTTCCCTAAGAAGGTCGCATCCATGCTTCTAGGAATTAGGAGGAGTATATATCCCAGAAGGAGGCTACCATTCAACGTGCTGTTTATATAGCTTTATAAAAATACCTTCCATACTGGGTGTGGCTGCACACCCCNGTAATCCTAGTTCTCAGGAGGGTAGGGCTTGAGGGCAGCACAATGGAGACCAGCTCAGCCTGAAGACATGAGCTGTATCAAAGCAACAAAACCAAGTGCTTTCTGAGACAAATGCGGGATGAAATTTGNGTGNTACTTGTGGTTCCTATTCTTCAATGATTGGTCTCTTCCTAATGTCTACNTAGGAAAAACTCACCATCTTTCCTTCTCTCTTCATTTATAGCACTTTCTGCTTCCAGAATATATCAATTCTGACATCAGGTGTGTGGGAGTTTTTCCCACACCCAAAACTCTGAGTTCCCTGTAAATACCCAGAGGGTATCTTAGGATTCAGTTCTGATTCCATCTGTGTGGAACTGACCACAGGCACGGCTATNAAAAAAGGAGCACCAATTCAGGCTATTTTCATAAATCTACAGTGCCCTGATTAAGAGTGAAAATTAAATTTGACATAGCAAGAGGCTCCTTCTCATATACTGTCGACTGAGCACAGATAAAAAGAGATGACTTCAAATGTCAAAGNGTCTCCTTTGGGGGCAGAATATTTGCTGGTGTCAGCTGACTTCTGGTTCCTTACAGATGACTTGGGCATTCTGGGAGAAAAGCTCAGGCCTCCATTTTAGTTTTCTCTCCTTGAGTGACCCGCCAGCTGTGACCATTCTTGAGTCACTCTAGAATGAAGACCTATGTAGATGGGCAAGTGAACTGTTTCCAAGGGATGGGGCTGGCCACCAGGTCAGGGGACATTTGGAGGAGACTCATGGACACTTAGCTGACAAAGGCCTAGGGTGCTGACCATTGTAATGATCATTATTACTATCATTCATTGTGAAATAGTTCCAAGCTCTGTCCTCTANATTTCATGTACATTATGGTTAGTTAGTTATCGTAACTTTCACAAGACTCTTAGGAAACTTTAAATAATCCTTTAAAGCTAAACAAATAGAGACGACAAGACCTTAAGTATCACTGAGGAGTGATAGCTAAATAGATACAGTTAAGTAGATATTCCTCCTAGGAAGGCCTAGTGCTATTTCTCTTCTTCCACTGTCCCTCAAGAGGGAGAAAGCAAGAAAATAGATTATACTTCACACCAGGAGATAAATGTAGGGACAATAGACCAGCATTCCAGGAAGACAGATTGTTGGTTCAGTCAAGGGAAGGACTATAATAGTCAACGCTGCCCGGCAATGAGTGGTTGGCGAGCAAGTGTTGGTGACCATCTGCTGTGGCTGTATTAAGGAATTCTGCCCTGAAATGGTTAGGCCAGGAGAACCTGATGAGAGGATATATGTGCTTTGTTCAGCAAAACCTCAACTGATTCCAGGCAATTCTAGAAAACCTGGCCTTCCAGAATTGCCTATCAAGCCCCTCTGTGATACTAA
>LZPO01034853.1:425860-442387 GCA_001675575.1 Neotoma lepida
CTGGCTGTCCTGGAACTTACTCTGTAGAATAGGTTGGCCTCAAATACAGAAATCTACCTGCCTCTGCCTCCCAAGTGCTGGGATCAAAAGCAAACTTTGAAAAAAAAAAAGTTCCCAGGTGATACATAAAAATCACACTTTGATTATCACTGATGTAAATTCACTGTGCTAACTCCCTGGCTCCATCAATTGACTCAGAAGACCTGAATGAAGCCAATCGGTACATAGTGTTGTGATGGCAATGCTCTGCCCAGTGAAAGATTCCCTACTCAAACTGTGTCCCAGCAGCAAAGTGCAAGCTCCGAAGGGGAACACATGGAGTGAGACAGAGAACACAGAGAAAAAGAACCTGAACCCAGATGAATTCATGAAGCCACTGAATCAGCCAGCCCTGGAGCTTGAACCCTACTCTGACTGAACCCCTAAGTTCATTCATCTTCTTGTTGACTTGAGAAAGATTTTCTGTTTATTGAAACCAAGCATCCTAAATTATACTCTGGACAGCACCAAACCCTGGCTAACTCAGCTGCTCCTTGACTGCACGCCTCTGCCTAAACAGATGGGCATGTCTGTGGAAAATAACCGCATAAATCAAGGTGACTTNGTTTGCATTCTCATGTGACCCTCAAGTACCTGTCTATCCTCTCACAATGTTACTTTACCTCCTATAAAGATTGTTACACACTTTCTCTTCTCTTTCCAAATCACCTCATCCAGGCCTCTGCAGTCTCAGTGAATCGTTCTGCCCAACAAATCATAAGAAAAGTGGGCAAGCCGGAAAAAAATGATCCCATGTCTACCAGAAAGTCTATCACCACATCTATGCTGCTACATTCTCTATCCCCTTTCCACTGAGGATCAAGGAAGGCCATTTGTCCACTTGAGTTTTGGGTCTCCATTCCTTTTTGCTCTCAAGGCCTATGATCTTGCAATTATCCACTTCTCTCAAGCTATATTGACTTGTTCCCACCACCAGATCATTCCAATAGTCAAGTAAGTAAGATCAGATTTCATGTGTCTTAAAATACTCTTTCTTGGCCTGGTTAAAAGCCCAAGACTGGAGAGGTCAAAGGCCCTACTGGATGAACTCTTCTATTGCTTTTGCTAAACAGAATGTTGTGCCTATCAAACTGTCTCCTAAATAGTTATGTTTATGCACAGAAATCAGAGCTACTCTCAGCTGGGGCCAGAGGAGCTCCTTTTGCAGTGGGCAGTGGTAACTGCCTATAATGAGACATCTATTTCACCTCTGCTGAGGCTTAGACAACACTACAGAAAACAGTAAAAGCCCAACAAGTAGGGCAATGTTGTGGAGAGCCATCTTCTTGACATGTCAAGGCTATAGTGCTTATGGACTCAGGGCAGCTGTGATTACCTGCACAAGATCTCCAAAAGGTTGAGTTTGTCAGCATTCCTTCACNGATAGGGGAGAGCCCGCTGGGCCCATCCCCCTCTAGGAAGCTGTTAATGGCTGGGGTAGGGGATGACACTTTCTTTAGTGGTGTAGTCACTGGTAAGATGCCCATGATCCTATAGTTAGCCCATCATGCAGCTCATGTCAGTGACCCTAATTCAACTCACTGGGTCAGAGGGAGAGAGATACAGATGTAGTATACATATAGATATGAAATACAGACAGACAGACAGACAGACAGATGATAGATAGAAAGGGAGGAAGAGAAAGAACAGAACTGCTGTTATAGAGTCATGTTGGTAACTAATATTTATTATTATTATATTTATTCATATTTATTATAGATGTACTATGTACTGAATCAGTCACCTTAACATTTAATTATGGTTATAGTTGTTTAGTAAAAAGTATGTGCTTCATCATCAGGAGTAGAGGAGGGGTTCATGAGAACCCACACCTCCCTAAGAGACTGCTGGTAGTTAATAGTTGCTAGTAGTTACTGGAAGTTAATAATGGGTGGGAAGGTCACTTTCTTCAGTGCTGTACCCATGGTTAAGTTGCTCACGTGCCTGTGTATAACCTTCCACCAACACTCAAGCAAACTCAATGAGTCACACATGCACAAAAGACATGAGAGTAGGATGGGGATTTGTTGGGGAAAAGGGGAATGGGGGGGAGGGTGACTAAAATTTGCTATATACATCTATGAAGCTGCCAAACATGTAAAGTGAAGACTATTCTTAAAAAGTGTATGCTGGCATCAGAGCGGCTCTCTTCTGCCTTCTCTTCCCCTACTGCTTATCCCCAACCTCTTTCTGTTTTCCTGTCTTTTGTGTGTGTGGCCCAATGAGTTTAACTCTGGTCATTTGCAGGAACTCTTGAACTCACCCCATTGTGTTTCCATAATGTCTACCATTCAGCTAATATGGTACTTTTCAAGGTCACTGTCATGCCACATGGTGACTCATGTCCAAGACAGCTCTCAGTCTTCTCCTCACCACATCCTTCAGGAACAGCTGACATTCTCCAAATACTTCAAGCTGATTCTGTCCTTCTTACGCTACACTCATCTCTTGAACTGGCTCTGCAGTCTCCCAACGTCTAAAGAGTGATGCTCTTGAGGACTTTTGCTGTCATTCCTCCCCTCAGTTACTATAATACTCCTCCTCCAAGTGACCCTCCCAGTCACAGGGACACAGATGTACAACTGATTGCTGTTAGAGTCACATGGTTCTCCTTCTGACACACTCTGGGCTCACATCCAACCATCAACCTGGTATCACCACTTGAATGTCTAACGGGATTCTGAAATTTGGAGTCACACATGAATGAGTTAAAGACCCTGGACCACAAGTAATTATGAAAATTGCAGAGTAAACCCCAAACCACACTAAACAAATAGCAATCACTACAAACAACACATAGACATAATTATATTGTCTATAAAAATTTGGTTATCATGATGCTGTTTGAACAAGGCCAACACACTGTATGTTTGTTAAGTAAAATTGTGTCATGGTCTAGCTGTATGCTCTTCTATCCAGGAGCAGAGTCCCTTAAAGTTATAGGAGGCAGGAGATCTTTCTTTGGCTTTAGTTTGGACAAATGCTGGATGGTTTACCTCTCATAGGCGGGGAGTCCCAGTTTTTCACCCTACTGAAGGCCCAGCCCAGCCTTGTTCTAGCTGGCAGCCATTGCCATAGCAACTTACATCATTATTTGTGGCAAGAATAAATATATAAAGCTGGCAGAACAGGTCAGTTTTGCCATTTTCCTTAAAATCAGCTACTTGTTTTGAAAGATTTACAATTTTACAGGACCTAATACTTGAATTTTCTTCTGTATACATATTAGATAAATGTTTCTAGACCTTCAAAATACCCCAACTAAAATTATAGTTAAGATTTCACTGATATTTTTATAATTCTTGATTAATCTACCTCAGAGTCCAGAATGTCCTGACACTTAATCAGGATACTCTCTATGCCGCTTGTCAACATATAACACGCCACACATAGACGTCCATGCACCCTTCTTGGCTCCCGGCAGTGCCTAGCTTTTGTTACAGTTCTAGTGGTATCATTTTAAAAGTTATATTTTCTCATGGGTAATTGCTAAGGAGAAAAGGGATGGTTGACCCACATCAGACAATTATACTTTACTCATTATTTCTGGTAACCTTGATATTTTTCACTTTCTTTCCTTTGTAACAAATCACGTCAAGCATGTGATCATAGTTTTAGCTCCTTGTTCTTAATAACCCCCTTCTCTTGGGGAAGGGAGTGGGGTCTTGCTATGTAGCTCAAAATGGCCCCAAATGCACAATCTTTTCACTCAGCCTGTTAAATTCTGGGATTACAGGTGTATGCCACCACATCTGGCTTCAATTTTCATCTCCTTGAGAGTTATTTGAATCACAATAACTAGGGTTTTTGTTGTTTGTTTGTTGTCTTGAGTAAAATCTCTTTTTTATTCTTTATGTTGTTCATGACTTAGGTTATCAGAGCTATAAAACCAATGTCCATTCCTAGATTACAAACTTTAGACCTAGCCAGGTGTGCTGGCCTTGTGCTCAAGCTGGCGTTTATGGGATAGACTTTATACACACACACACACACACAGTCAGCTTTGAGCTGCCTCCTGAGCCATAGACAGCATCTTTGTCCGAGTGTTTCACTTCTCTTCATGGTAAACCATTGCATCCATTCCTCTCCTCATCTCTGTGACAGGAAATCAGTAGAAACTGTGTGAGAGAGGAAGAATTTGCTTTTTTTTTACATTTCAATTTTTTTCTTTAAAAGGAGTGAGTTGTGTACAGGGGGGTTAAATGCTTTATAGACAAGAAAAAAANCTGCGCTAGAACCAACTTATTCATCATTATCATCATCTTCTTCCTCATCTTCATCTTCTTCTCTTCCTCTTCCTCATCCTCTTCATCTTCCTCTTCCTTTTTTTTTCTTGCTCTTTTCAGCCTTGACCAACCCCTTTTTTGCTGCATCAGGTTTTCCTTTAGCTCTGTAGGCAGCAATATCCTTTTCGTGTTTTCCCTTCAGCTTGGCGCCTTCCTTTCACAGGGCTGCTTGTCTTCTGCAGCAGAGTTGTTCCACATCTCTCCCAGTGTCTTGGCAATGTCACCAATGTTCTCCTTTGATTTTGGGGCGATACTCAGAACAGAACAAGAAGAAGGCCGAAGGAGGCCTCTTGGGTGCATTGGGGTCCTTGAACTTCTTTTTGGTCTCCCCTTTTGGGGGGGATGTAGGTTTTCATTTCTCTTTCATAACGAGCCTTGTCAGCCTTTGCCATGTCTTCAAATTTCCCCTTTTCTTTAGCAGACATGGTCTTCCACCTTTCTGAGCACTTCTTCGAAAACTCTGAGAAGTTGACAGAAGCATCTGGGTGCTTCTTCTTGTGTTCCTCCTGGCAAGTTTGCACGAAGAATGCATATGAGGCTATTTTGCCTCTCGGCTTCTTAGGATCTCCTTTGCCCACGTTTAGTTGATTTTCCTCCTCGAGGCACAGAGTTGCCCANTGCCCGTCCGGCTTGCGCTTGCCCCGGCGCTGTCTCTATGGAGCTCAATGTACTGCAATGGCTGTGTCGGAAGAATTTGCTTTGACTAACAGTTCCAATCCATCACAGCAGGGAAGGTGTTTGGTGTACTTCCCTGTTGCCACGATAAAGCACTGACCAAAAGCAANCTGGGGGCCAGGGTGGGGGAGTATTTCAGCTTATACTTTCAAGTCAAAATCCATCATTGAGGGAAGTCATCAGGAACTCAAGCCAGAAACTTGGGGCGGAAACCATGGAGGCATACTCTCATGTTTTCTCTCTGCTAACTTTCATATACAGTCCAGGATGACCTTCCTTGGGATAGTGCTGCCCACTTACATCAATCATCAAAACAGTCTCCCGCAGACCAATCAGTCCAGGCGAGTCTTCAATTTGAGTTTCCCTTTTCCCAAGTGACATTAGTGTCTTAGGGTTCCTATTGCAGTGAAGAGACACCACGGCCATGGCAACTCTTAGAAAGGAAAATGTTTAATTGAGTGGCTTACAGTTCAGAGGTTTAGTCCATTATCATCATGGCAGGACATGACGGTGTGCAGGCAGACATGGTGCTGGAGAGGTAGCTTAGGGTTAGTTCTACATCTTACACAGACAACAGGAAGTGAACTGAGACACTGGGTAGTATCTTGAGCATAAGAGGCCTGTCCCACAGTGACACACTTCCTCCAACAAAGCCAGACCTCCTAATAATATCACTCCCTATGAGATTATAGGGGCTAATTACATTCAAATTACCATAACTAGGTTGTATTAAGTTGACAATAAAATCTAGCCAGGATAGAAGGCATGGTGGCTGAGTGGTTTGAAGCTATGGCAGTGGGAAGTCCTGGCATGACTTACTCATATCTCTATCAACCAGAAGTAAAAAAATCTTGGGCCAGAAGCAAGGATGGCTATAACCTTCAAGTCCTACCTCCTGGTAACCCATTTCCCCTAGCTAGCCCCCAACGCCTGAAGGTTCCATAGCCTCCACCAAATAGCACCACCAGCTGTCGACCAAGTGTTCAGACATATGAGCCTGTAGATGGCACTTCACATTTAAACTGTAACAACTGCTATAGCTGAGCACATGCAGCTAGGCCCACAGAGGGGACTTTAAGCAGTACTCTGTTGCCCTGGTCTGACCTCAGTGATCCTAGATTGCATCTGCTCCTGAGTTTTATGAGCTCATTCCTCTCTGGAGATGAACCTTGTGTCCGCCAGGTGGATCTGTGTAGAGGAGCTGCTGCCTCTCTTTCCAATGGAGGGACAGTGAGATGCTTGTCTAGGATCTTAGCACCAGGGCTCTTTTGTAGAAGTTTCTCTGCAATTCTGTTCCCTGAAGTATTCAAAGTTGTGATTTGACAATTTCAGCTGGAATCCTGAAGAGCATCTTATGACTACTTGAGGGCCACCCTCTTCCCAGCCTTCTTCACTCTTGGTGGGAGAAGAAACATCTTCTACACGGACTGTAAAGTCCATATGAAGAACAGAGAGTGAGGTCATGCGGTAGATACCATAACTTTTAGAACAACTAAAATCATGTTGTCCTTACACAAAGGCAGCATGTGATAGCTGTAGGGCTGCAGGCTCATTTGTAACACCAAGTAAGCTAAAAAAAAAAAAAAAAGTAGAGGCCATAAATGATGACATGACAGAACACAGGGTTTGACGGGAGGCTGGACAACAATGAGCATGCTGCTACTGCTGCAAGCATGCTAATGAACAAAAGGAACTTGACAAGTTGGAGATGCTGGGCTCAAAGGCACATCCAATGGGGTGTCATTTATAAGCCATTAAAAACCATAAAAATCAGAGTATATTTAGGGTAGATCATTTATAATGGAGCTATAATGAGAAGCAAAGCAGTGACTGGCACAAAATTCATGATAGGGTTATTATTTTTAAAGTAGTACATTGGCACCCAAACCAGTGCATCTTAAAGACTTTCCCAGTGACAACTGTCCTTATTGTTTTAAAGAACTTTCAGAAGGCCAGAAGTGAGCATAGATAAAATATTGACCTGAATTTATCCTTGTTTTGTGGGATAATCTTTTTGTACACTGTAAAGATCTGCCTCTGCCTAAGGTACCTTCTGATTGGTTTAATAAAGAGCTGAATGGCCAATAGCTAGGCAGGAGGGAATAGGTGGGACTTTCTGGGAGAGAGAGGAAATGAAGATGAATCTAGGCTTGTGAGAGATGCCAAAGAGACATTGAGGAAGTTGGATATATGATACAAAGGAGAGAGCCATGTGGCAGAACATAGATTAATACAACAGGTTAATTTGAGTTATAAGACTAGTTGGGAGTAAGCCTAAGCTAAAAGCCAAACTTTCATAATAATTAATAATAAGTCTCCATGTCATTATTTAGGGGTAGGTGGTCCTGACAAGAAAGTCCAACTACAGATGCTAGCTCCAGATGTGGGGCCCAGGTGAGGNTTTCTTCTCTATGGACGTGAGGGACTCTACCCAGTGATGCACAGACTATATGAGCCTCATTGTCACCTTAGGATCCAAAGTGTCAGAAAAAGATGCTCCCCAGCAAAAAAGGGGGCATCAAGAGCTCAAGTTCCTCATTGGTCCTGGCAGAACTTGGTATGTGTTGACTGTCAAAGCATGTGGAATTGATTTCATATCATGGTAAGAGAGCTCAGAGAAAAATGGGTTTCTCTTTGTCTCACTAGGGAAAATCTAATCCCTTGTTCATGGCTCACAATAGGTGGAAGATCAAAGAGTCATCAGGCACTTTTCAAAACAAAAAGTGTTTTAGTAGGTCTAATCTCTCATCCCCTTAACAAACACCAAGGCCTCTTACCACAGCAAGCGGGAGGGGCTCTGACACATGCTTAATTAATCACCTCCTAGTCCAGGAATCAAATGCCAGCTCTTATTTTAGGGTGTTTTCAAATACAGTACTCATATCTGTTTCTTTGCTATATTTCATTTGCTATGGTCAACAATGGTTCTAAATATTAAATGGAAAATTCCAGAAGTAAACAAATCATAAATTTTAAACGGTGCACTGTCTCAAATGACATTGCAAAATCTTGTACTATCCTGCCTAGGGTATGGTTCATCCCTTTGTGAGTGTATCTGTTCCCAGAGGGTTGAACAGGCTCCTTGGTCCTTAGAGGAGATGATCTAAGTTTTCCCATAAATCCATGCATGAACTCATTCACTTGTACAACGAATATCACAAAGTTCTTAATACTGAGAACAGTAAAATTGTGTATGTATCAAGTGATCTCTCGGACTATTTATTTTTCTAGCCTGATGATTCCAACTTATTTTAAAACATCAGCAGTGTTTTCAAAGTTAGAAAACATCGAATAGATGGAAAGAACCAAGAATTTTGCAGTCAAATGACCAAAGTCCAGAAGAAAGGTCAAGGAAACTTGAGACCAGGGTTTAGGACAGTGGTTCTCAACCTTCCTAATGCTGTGGCCCTTTAACACAGTTCCTCATGTTGTGATAACCCCCAACCATAAAATTATTTTTGTTGCTACTTCATAACTGTAATTTTTCTACTGTTATGAATTATAATGTAAATATATGTGTNTTATGATGGCTTTAGGTGACCCCTGTGAAAGGGTCATTTGACACCCCCTGAAGGGGTCACAACCCACAGGTTGAGAATCACTAGTTTAGGGAAAGAATAATACACAAGGTATGCAAATTGGGAAAAAAAATCCCAAAGTCCAAGTCATGTTGAGTCTTTGTCAGTTGAGACTTTATTGAGGAGGGCACAAAAACTTCATTCAGGCCAGAGAATATGAGCTTTGGGTGTGAATCCTGCACTCTACTTCCTCGAACCAACCAAAGAAGAAATAACTGTGTTATTTAACTGTGTCCTGTTACTGTTGGTTTTGAAACTTTGAATTCAGTTAAAAGTTTTCTGTGTGACTCCAAACTCAGAGTGGGTGTTTGAGACAAGGCATAAGTAACCAATTTATTCCAGCAAGGTTATCTTTTAGCTTNGTTCTGTTTGGGCCAGAGAGGCACAGCCAGTTGATCTGTCTACCATTTAGCTTTGTGTCTGGGTTATGGCCCAGAACTGATCTTCTGGTTATAGAGGTGACAGTCAGTTTTAGGATTGCTTGATGAAATGTTGGCATTTGAAAGTTTTAATCTACCTTTTTCAGGTAGCCTCCTCTCCAGCTTCCCTAACTCTTTTCCTACTCTAACATAGTCATAGGCTCCCCAACTATTACTTAGCAGTTACCTTGGTTATCGCATCAGTTGTTACACAACCACAGTGCTGTGCTCAAGAGACCATAATTTTAGTTAATAAAAGCAAGAGTAATGATGGTGGCCGTTTATATGTGTCAAAAAGAAACTGCAAAGCATAGAGGTAAAAGGTGATCATGATTACATACATAGAGCAGATATACATACAGTATTGAGTTGAGTCCTATCTGTGGTTTCAGGCACACATGGGAGGGTCTTAAAACATGTACCCCACAGATACAGATACCNCACAGATGCATGAGCCCATGCAATTCACACAATAACTCTATGGAGTGGGTAGTAGTATTATCTCCATTTTNTAGAGAATGAGATTTGTCCAAAAGGCACACAGAGTGAATGGAATCTGTAATGTAGACTCAGTGGTCTGACTCCAAAAACCCAATTCTTCATGACCTGGGTCTTGAAGCTACCTTACTGTCTGTAGAACTCTGATTGATCTATAGCCTGTTGCTTACCCNTGGCTTTGGAGTTTTAAGGTCACTGCTTGAATAGGCAGAGAGAGGGGACTATTGTCACGTAGTAGATGAAGCTTGGTTTTACAGAATTTGCCTCCTTGCCTGGTGCAAGGGGCAGGATTCACATGACCATAAAAGCAGTAAAAAGTGAATCTCTCAGTAGCCCTTGGTGCCAGGATGGTCTCTCCTTCATGGGGCAGGCTCTGGGGTCTGCCCTCTGTAATACCCTCTGGGGTCTACTTACAAGAAATCATGATAGGCAGGTGAAATGTGATTAAAATGATAACTCAGGGAACCACCTAATGAGGGATACATAACTAAAAGTCAAGATGCAGCTCTCAGCCTTGACCATCCATGAGTGTGGGGAGAGGATCAAGTCCTGAGTGAAGAGGCATTGTTGATATGGGCACAGCCACATCAGGGGCTCCCATTCCTCAGACCCATGCAAAGCCTTCTCTAGGTCAGGTTTGGGGAAATGGCAAAGCTTTACCCAGATTCATATGTGGATATTGACAGTGTACACAGAAATTACAGATTTCTTCCTCTTCCCAAATATTTGCAGCCTGTGTCTGTCTCCCCCACAATAAGACCTCCCACCAGCCGGGCNGTGGTGGCGCACACCTTTAATCCCAGCACTCGGGAGGCAGAGGCAGGTGGATCTCTGTGAGTTTGAGGCCAGCCTGGGCTACCGAGTGAGTTCCAGGAAAGGNGCAAAGCTACACAGAGAAACCCTGTCTTGAAAAAACCAAAAGACCTCCCACCAATATTAGCTAAACATTCTTCCTCATTCAGCTGTATATGATAAACCCAATTCCCAGATGCAGATATGTNCAAGAAATGTGCTGCACTTCCAGGCTGCTGCTGGCGCATCTCTATNAGAGCACACAACCCACATGATCCCAGCTTTTCGGTCTGTCTTAGTTAGGGGTTCTATTGCTGTGAAGAGACACCGTGACCACAGCAACTCTTACAAAGGAAAAACTTCATTAGGGCTGGCTTACAGTTTCAGAGGTTTAGTCCATTGCCGTCATGGTGGGAAGCAAGGCAGCATGCAGGCAGACATGGTGCTAGAGAAGGAANTGAGAGTTCNGACATCTTGACTCAGAGGCAACAGGAAGTAGTTTGTCTCACTGGTTGTGGNTTNAGCATATATGAAACCTCAAAGTCTGNCTCCACAGTGACACACTTCCTCCAACAAGATCACAGCTATTCCNACAAGGCCACACTTCCCAATAGTGTGACTCCCATTGGATGCTGTTTTCTTTCAAACCACCACAGTGTGTCTGCCCTTTCTTCATTCTCTTACCACCTCAGCTAAGTCANTCCCTAAAGTGTTCAGGTCATGGCATAACGACAAGTGTTTCTTTGTCCCCACCTGGATAGAAAAAGTTCCTGAGCACACTTCTGCCTATGAACCCTGTGGAGACACAGGGAAAAGAATTTAGGCTTCTTAGCCCAATAGACACAAGTCAATTTTAGTGCAGGAAGCCAAACACGAATCTAAGAGTGATTGAAGACAACCACATTCTTAGAATATACTAGGCTCATGAGGAAGAATTCTAAGGGTTGGAGATGTAGCTCAGGGGTAGAATGCTGGTCTAGCATGTATGAAAACCTGCCTTTAGTCCTCAGAGTTGAAGTGGGAAAGAGTTCTGCATTCCTGGGTTGGGAGGGGCATGCATCTGTTACAGAACTAAATTGGACTTTTACTAAAATGTCAACAACTCCAATTTGTATAGGAGCCAAGGTGATAGNATCGGTTNGAGGCAAACAAAAAGCTAGATCTTCCCTCTTATAAATATATATGGTTATAAATCTTCATTGTGAAGAAGTCACTGATTTTGTTCTGACAGTCTTGGCTTATAGATACTGTTAGATATTATAGATATTATACCTGGGTTAAACTCCTATTTGAAGTAGACAGGGCTTCATATTATGTAACATTATTCTCGGTTCACTGGTGAAAATTGCAACTGACTATTTTGCTAAACATCACAAAGCTCATAAAATTGGACACTGGATAAATGTGTCTCCATGGAAGCTTTCCNTAAATCCATCCATGTACTCATTCACTTACCCAACAAATATTTACTGAGCTCTCAACACTGAGAAGACAAAAATATATCACACGATCTCATGGGCAATATATCTGCTGCTGGATCACCCTAGTCCATTTTAAAACATTGCCATGCTTTAAAATTAGAAAATCCTTTACAAATGAACTTGGATGCGCCTTTAACTTTCTAAAAATAGTCTTAATTTTGCTCTTTTCTTAATGTCGATTGTTACTCTACAGACAGTATAAATTTTGATTTTTTTTCTCAGATGGCACTGTCAATGTTGGGCTACAATCCTAGTTAATGAGTCATAGACATGTACAACCTGGGTCTTTTCCCTGAAATAAATTGCTTGTCTGGAAGGGGCTCTGGGCTCGGTGCCATCTGTCTAAAGCAATATTATTTCAATTTGCTTCAATATTTATTTATTCTTAAAATAACTTTTAGAACAATACATAGTTTAAACCATTTTTACTTATCCTTCTACTGTTAATAAAACCAATTCTGTAGCTTCATGTTCCTTTTCAATCTCCATGACAACCCATTTCACATCACTGCCATATGTGTGCATACAGTTTTTGAAATTTTAAATGTAATGCATTTTTGCCAAAACTTCTCTAAAGTGTGGTAGAAAATTCAGAGGTTTTGGTTTTGGTAGTTGTATAATATTACTAGCCAATAGCATTTTTAAAAAGAAATAGTGACCTTGATATTTAGTTTTTTTAGTCTTTGAATAGTTTAGATACTAATCTTGTTAGATATATAGTTGATAAAATTTTTTCCCCATCCCATTGGTTAACTCACCACTGGAATATGGTGTTCTTTGCCTCACAGAAAATTTCATGAGGTCTCATGTGTGGATTGTTAGTCTTAATGTCTGCTTCTGCATCCTGTTCAGTAAGTCCCTTCCTGTCCCTGTAGGCACCCCCCCCCATTTTCCCTTTATCAGATTCAGGGTATCAGGTCTTACATTGAGGTCTTTGATCCATTTGCAGCTGAGTTTTGTGTAAAGTAGGAGATATAGATCTACTTTCATTCTTCTACATGGAGCTGCCTATCCAGTTTGACCATTGCCTATCCAGTTTGTACCTTTGAAGAGGCTGTCTTGCCCCCAATGTTTACTTTTGGCCCCTTTGTCAAAAAACACGTGTCCAGAGGTGCGTGGAAATATGTCTGGGACTTCAATTTTATTTCATTGATCTATGTGTCTATTTTTTATGGTAGTACCATCCACGCTGTTTTCATTACTATTGCTTTTTAGTATAATTTAAAATCAGAAATCATGATACCTTTANCAATTCTCTTATTGTCCCTATTATGTCCAGTTGACTTTAAGAAATCAGTGTTGTCCAGACGTACTAGGGAAGATCCACATATGAACTCACTGTACTTGTGACAGCATGCAGAATACGTGCACAGACTCAACCAGACGAAATCCCAGTTTGGAGAAGGGGAGGTCGAAACAAAGTCCTACCCCCAATCCCCCTAGCTGAGGAGTTACTGGCATTTGATTGCTGTTTGGAGAGGAACAGTCAATTCTTTTCAATGGTGTGAATACCTGGTACAATGATGACCACACTCCAGGGCAGACCTCAGTGAGACACTGAGTGAGTACTGCCTAGATCTTACCTTTCAAGGTCATGGTTGTTGGAATTTAGATGCTATACTGGAGGCTCCACATTCATTTGGTGCACAAGAGAGGGGCTCTGCTCCANGGTCATTCAGGGATCGAGGCTGAGGCTTTGCCCCTTGCTTCCCAAATCACTCTGGTCTTATATAATAACATGAGGAAGGGCTNGGTGAAGAAGGCACTTCCCTATTACCTCCCTCATTTTAATTGTACTGCCAAGGAGGGAAAGGGATGGGGAAGTGGAGGCTGTGGAGCTCATTCAGAAGAGCGTTCTTTCTTGTTTGGGGAGAGGAAGTCTGAGCTGTGGTGATCATTTATCTGTATCAGACATACTGGAAGAGCCATCAGGCATAATGGAAGTCAATGTTCAGGAAGGAGATAGCATCAACGGGATGCAATGGTCTCCCACATAAAGTGAAGCTGAGGATTGCCTGGGCTTGTAGAGAGAGTAATTTGGGTGGAGATGGGGTCAAACGCTTGAGTGCAGCAGGCCTGAGTGAGGTAGAAGAGAAGTTAAAACAGGAAGCACAGCAAGCCTTTGGGGGGATTTTGATGTGAAAGAAAACAGAACATGAGGCACAGCTGAAATGAAGTGAGGACCCTTTTCCCATCCACGTGCAAAGAAATGTGGAGTGAATGCAGGAAAGCCTGTGGACAATAAAACAGTTTCTGTTTCTCTGCTCATAAAAGGATCTCACAGTTCTTTCTAGCTCGGTAATTAGCCTGTTCCTGCAGCTATAAAAATGTACCACAGACTGGGTGGCTTATACACAACAAGGAGTTATTTCCCTCAGACCACAGGGCTGGAAACTCAAGACCACAACGTCAGTCTAGTGGGGTTCTGGTGAGCGCGCCCTCCTGGGTTGCTGTCTTCCATCTTCTCGTTGCATCTTTACACGGCATGAGGAACAGAGTGGGTGTAAGAGGAAACTAACTCCCTCAAATTGTCCTCTGATCTCCACAAGTATGCTGTGGAAAATGCACACAAGTGCACACACAGAGAGAACAAATAAATAAAGACGAAATTTAAAATGTTAAACTCCTTTCCATGTACAATCAGTTCATATGTCAATTTCTTCTTCTTCTTCTTCTTCTTCTTCTTCTTCTTCTTCTTCTTCTTCTTCTTCTTCTTCTTCTTCTTCTTCTTCTTCTTCTTCTTCTTCTTCCTTCTTCTCCTCCTCCTCCTCTTCCTCCTCCTCTTTCTCCCCTCCTCCCTCTCCTCCCTCTCCTCCTCCTCCTTCTCCTCTTCTCTTTGCTATTTACTATCATGAGTCGAGGGAATTTCAGAAGTACCCACAACCCATGAGATCAGCATGCAGAAGCCATCATTGCCAGCCTGCCAGCCTGCCCAGGAGACTAGTGGATGATGTTAAATGTATCCAGGATTTCAGATTCCAGTCGTTCATCTGAGACTGGCCTCAATATACTCTCAGACAAACAGGAGAAAAGCCTGGACAATCTTTTGCTCCTAACTACGTTCACAACTTAGACTGCACCACAGATCTTCAATTTCCCAGTTTCCCCCATCCTATTTGTGAAAGCCATTATCTTTTGTCACCTTCCCTGGTCCCTCAGTTGTCCAGTATTCCGATCATTAACAATGTGAAATTTCACCCATGAGAGTGCTACTTGCAGGGAATGGGGCGATTTATAGTCTATTTATTGTATTCTTTTTTTCTTCAGAAATTATTAGCTCCTTTGCCATGGCCCTTACTGCTGAAAGTGACTCATCCATCAGCAAGGGCATATTAGCGGCTAAATGGAGCCTATTGTAGAATATTCTTAAAAGCCATTAGCTTTTCTGGGGACCACTTCTGTTTACTGTTTATTGTGGAGTTCTGTTGTGTGCATTTCCCCCCTGGGCTTACAAAAGCCTTTGAAAACAGTGAGGACAGTTTTTAAAAATCCACTTGGAATTGTACAGGCAAGATGGAGATACAGGAGTGAGTTAGAGAAAGGCTCTATTTTATTGGCGATCAGTTTGCAGGATCTAGCTGCTCCCTCTGTGTACCCCACCCTCTGAGCTTCAAAGTTAATGCACACCAGTTCATTTCACCCTAAANGCAAATATCAGTGCTGGAACAAATATTTAAACAGTGCCAATCAGAGCCTTTTATGCTCTTTTATCAAACCCCAAAGTAAACAGTTTCTGAAAGGTTTCCTCTATGAATGTTATTTTAAATTTAACTTTCAGGACATGGGGTTTTTAACTCCTCCCTGGCTTTGCCAAGGAATAAACTGAGGCCTAGAACACAGAGGCTGGTTAGTAGCATTGGCAATAACTTCTAGGGACCCAGACGCCAGTTCTGTCCCCCCGACTCTTCTCCTCCAAAAGTGCCCATCCGTGGTGGTTTGAATGAGAATGCCCCCTATAGGCTCATATATTTGAATGCTTAGTCACTAGGGAATGGCACTACTTGAGAAGGATTAGGAGGTGTGGCCTTGTGGAAGTATATCACTGCAGGTGGCACTGAGGTTTCAAAAGCCCAAGCCAGGTCCAGTGTCACTATATTCCTGCTGCCTTCAGATCCAGATGTAGAGCTCTTAGCTGCTTTCTGCCCACCGTGATGATAATGGACTAAACCTCTGAAACTGTAAGCCAGCCCCAATTAAATGGTTTCTTTAATAAGAGTTGCTGTGGTCCTGGTGTCTCTTCACGGCAATACAACACTAAGACATCCTCCATGTGGGTGGGGCTGTAGGAAGGGCAGAATGAGGAATTCCTTCTGTCTGGGAGAAAAGGGGAGGTAGGACTCTCCTTTAAGTTGTGAAGGCAGAAGAGAAGGAGGAAGAGCTAACCCCAACCTTAACCCTTTCTTACAGAAGAGGTGGATGATGGGAGCTAAATCTCTGAGCCTCAGTACACCTTCCATCCTTCCCTTTCTCTGTGGCAAGGCTGGACTCCAATCTACCACAATAGAAATTTCCAACAGACCTTTTCATACCCCACTGTAATGATGTCTTACTAGTGGGTTCATCTTCTCTCTACCACTCCTCCTGGATATAATGGCCTATCTTTTCCACTGTACTGTAGGTCCCTGTGGTGGTAGTTTGAAAGAAAATGGCGCCGGGCGGTGGTGGCGCACGCCTTTAATCCCAGCACTCGGGAGGCAGAGGCAGGCGGATCTCTGTGAGTTCGAGGCCAGCCTGGACTACCAAGTGAGTTCCAGGAAAG
>LZPO01034853.1:442470-462262 GCA_001675575.1 Neotoma lepida
AGGAGGTGTGGTCTTGTTGGAGGAAGTGTGTCACTGTGGAGGCTGGCTTTGAGGTCTCATGTATGCTCAAGCCATACCCAGTGAAAGAGACCACTTCCTGTTGCCTGCTTGTCAAAATGTAGGACTCTCGGCTCCAGCACCATGTCTGCCTGTATATCGCCATACTCCCAGCCACCATGGGAAACCCTAGCTAAGACAGTCCCCAAGGACAAGGTTATAGCTTCTGTCACTTTTGTAGTCCTAGTTTTAGCATGATGCTTGGTCTTTAAAAGATTCTTGATCAATGTATGAAAATTAAGTGAACACATCTAGGCAATAGCATTTTTAAAGCAAATAGTGATGTTAGTCTGGGTACCAGCTCAGAGAACATGCCGGCCTTCACTTATTTCTTTCCCCTTGACAGCTCCCCAAAGCTCTGTTTCTCAAAGGGAGGCTGANCTCTGAAATGGATTCACAAGTTTTCTCCCACAAACAGCGGGAAACAATGGCATCATGGCCACCGTTGCCCGAGTCCAGTGCTGCTTCTGTGTCACGAATTGAGATGTGTGCTTCACACTCATCTCCAGGCACATCCAGGCCTCACTGGCTTGTGAAGACAACTGAGCACACTTGTCCCACTGCCTCCAACATTGTCATAACTTGGAACACCTATTTCTCCAACTACCAACTTAGGCCTTCTTATTGTGGGAGACCAGTGCCTGAATAGCTTCTCTTCTTCTTGGGCTGCATGGTCTCTTCTTGCCTTTTCTGGCAAGAAGGATCTGTTTAGTTTCTCATTCCTCTCCCTTCCTGCCTCTTCACCTCTCTTCCATCACCTCCTTCTCCCTTTCTCCTCTTCCTTCCCCCTCCCTCCTTCTCCTTTTCTTCCTCCTCCTTCTCTTCTTCTTCCTCCTTTTTCTTGTTCTAGCTTCCCATTTCTTCTTCCCATTTTTTTAGTTTTCTCTGATCTTCATAAAGCTAGTGTGCTGGCTAGTTTTCTGTCAACCTGACACAAGCTAGAGTCATTTGTGAAGAGGGAACCTCAGTTGAGAAAACGCCTTCATACGATTGGCTTGTAGGCGAGTCTGTCTGGCATTTTCTTGATTAATAATTCATGTNGGAGGACTCCTCTCACTGCGGGTGGTGCCACCCATGGGCAGGTGGTCCTAGGATGGTATAAGAACCTGACTGAGCAAGCTATGGGGAGCGAGCCAGTAAGCAGCACTCCTCCATGGCTTCTGCTTCAGTTCCTGCCTCCAGGCTTCTGCTTGAGTTCTTGCCCTGATGTCCTTCAGTGATGGATTGTTACCCAAAAGTGTAAGATGAGCTAAATCCTTTAGTCCCAAGTTGCTTTTGGTCATGGTGTTTTACCAAAGCAATAGGCNCCTAAGACAGCTAGTATTCTAGCTAAATGACTTTGGCTAAACTCTTAAACTCCATATTTTCTCTTTATAAGTTGGAGTTACTAATACTTGCCCCATAAGACTACTGGGAGAATTACCTAACAGGGCACAGATGGAGCATGGAGGGCAGTCCCTGTCACACCTGCTGATATTTATGGATACACAGGGCTGCCAACGCACTGCGCACATTCAGGTTTAGACTTCTTTCACTTAAGCAGTCAGCAAACATNGCCAACATCCTTGGCTCGTTTCCAAACTCAGAAGACCCAGAAGAACATCTCTGATGTTTTGGAGAGACGGGGTTCTATAATATGTCCCACTGGACCACTACATGCCCCCTCCAAATTCACACATTGAAATCCTAACCCCCAGGACCCCAGGACGCGCCTGTACCAGAACATGAGGTTTTCACAGAGTTGATGAAGTTCAAACAATGATGTAAGATGGCTGTGATCCAATCCTACTGCTGCTCTTCTGAGAAGAGAGGATTGGGAGACACAGAAATATCAGAGATACACAGAGAAGAAAGACCACTTAAGGACACAATGANATGAAGTTTTTGGAAAGCCGGGAGAGAGGCCTCAGAAGACACCAAACTTACTGGCTCCTGGATCTTGGACTTCAGCCTGCAAAATGGTGAAACAGAGACTGTCTGGGGTTTAAGAAGCCAGTTCTCAGTGAGCTGAGANACTAGCCAAGGACAGCTGCTGGCCCTCACTTTTGTTTGTTTGAGGGAGTCTTATGGGCTGGACACACAAAAAATGTGACCTTTTTAGGACATAGTCCTGGGGCACACCGAATGATTCACCACTACCAAGTACTGGGCGTTTTGTTGCTGCGATAGAACGGAGGCTTGCTGTCCTTGTTTGTGGTGGTGGCTCTGTTGGTGTTTGCCAAGTCAGAGGAGGTACGGCCCAGCCACCTCTGCTGCCCAAGTTTAGAGACCTTCTAGGGAAAATGCAAAGTGACAAATGGTGTTCCCTATGCTCAGTAGTCTTTTAGCTGAGCATGTGATACATGCCTGTAAGTTCAGCACTGAGGCAGAGGCAGGAGGATGACTTTGAGTTCCAGGTCGACTAGGGCTACCTAGAAAGATTCTGTCTCAAAAGGAAAAAACAAACAAACAAACAAACAAACAAAAAACTCTTTCAATGTAAAACTTCATAGATAAAAATTGAAGATGATTTGTTTAAATTCAACAGCAAGGGGGTCAGAGAGACAGTTATAAGCACTTCCTGCTCCTGGTTCTTCTCCCACATAACAACTGACAACTATCTGTAACTTCTGTTACAGGGTGTCTGACACCTCTTCTGACTTCTGTGGGCTCCTGCACACATGTTTGGTAACATACATACACTGACACACATACACACTCACATCAATAAATAAAGAAATTCAAAATTAGATTGATAATAATTAAATACTACAACAGAGAAAGCATTCAAAGGCAGCAGAGGCAAGCCAGAAATTGTGAATGAAGGAAAGAGCTGTGGCTGAAAAAAGCTAACAAGGATAAAGGAAATTAAAAGGAACAAAAGCACATCAGGTAAATCGTTGATAAAAGTTTATTCTCCTGCACACGCATGGATGTAATATATATGCACCTTATCACTTTTATGAAATATTATGAAATTCTTTACAACCATTTTTTTATGAGGGAAATAATCAATGTTGCTTCCTTCCCTGCCCCATGGGCAAGGCATGGACTCTGAGTCACTTCAGATTACTGGAACTTCTGTTGCCTGGCCTCATAATGGAACCATCATTTTTATATTGTTCCTATGGGAGATGTGTTTTTGCATTCCAAGTGGCAAGAAATTCCAAATGGCTTTAAATCACAACATGTTTTTAAGATGGGTCTGCCAGTATTCAATTTCAAATGAGAGGCCATGGCTTCTGCCAACACTGCTTGGCGGAACATGTCTTAGATAAAGAAAAAAGTCAACTAGATATTATGATGGAATTGGAATTCATTCTCTGCCTTGTAAATGTACTACGATTTGGGAGGCTAGCTTAGCTCTGCATAAATCTTCATTTACATAACTGGGAATTATTTCTGTGTGTGTGTGCACTCAGTCACTCATATGTGTTCTATAGTGTCTATAACAGATATTATATATATTTATGAAATGAGAAATGCAATATAACAATATAAAAGTTGTGGTTGGGTGTGATGACCTAAGCCAATAATCCTAGGACTCAGAAAATGGAGGTAGGAGGCTCAAGAGCTCCAGGCCAGTCTAGACATGAAGATCCAATCTCCAAATATATATATTTGGTGATAGGAATCAAACTCTCATGTAACTACTTTTGATTTTTATAAAGGAGAGAGTTTTCTTTCACATAATTAAAAAAAAGAAATCATTATCATTAAAGGCTGGACAGATGCCTCAGTAATCATGAGCACTCCCACTGTTGCAAAGGTCTTAAAGTTCAGTTCCCAGCACCCACATCAGGTGGCCCANAACTGCCTGTAACTCCAGTTCCAGAGTACCATCGGATGCTCTTTTCTGAACTCTGCCAGAAAAAGGTACACATGTATACATGCAGGCAAGCACTCATCACTCATATACATAGAATAATTTTTTATTTTTTTGAAGAAATATTTTTTAAAGAAATCATTAACATTAAAAAATGTCATTTAGCAGCAAAAGGTGTTTTGAAACCTGCCTCTTTTTGAAAATTCCACAAATATTACCATGTTCCAAGCTTCTCTGTGAAAAGAAGGTTGAGCCAGGAGGTGGTGGCACATGCCTTTAGTCCCAGCACTCAGGGAGGCAGAGGCAGGTGGCTCTCTGTGAGTTCCAGGCCAGCCTGGTCTACAGAGCNAGTTCCATGACATCCAGAGCTACACAGAGAAACTCTGTCTAGGAAAGAGAGAGAGAGAAAGAGAAAACTGAGGAAGCGTATGAGGGGATGTGTTCTTCATTTGCATTGAATTTCATAGACTTGAATTCTTTGACATCTGTTACCAAGTTCACCTGCAGGATGGACAGGATGACAAAAGAGGAAGGGCGGAGCAGAGGACAGCAGCTACACCATTCCAAAGCCAAGGTTGTTTATTAGGAGAGCCTGCTTAGATCTGCAAGCTTTGCTTTTCCTTATCAATATCTAATGCATTTGTAATACACGCCCTAGTTTGGTTTCCTGTTGCTGTGATAAAACATCACAACCGAAAGAAACGGGGAGGAATGGGTTTACTTTAGCTTACAGATTCCAGTCCATCATCCAGGGAAGCCAGAGCAGGAGCTCAAGGAAGGAATCTGTGTGGGAGCCCACAAAGGTTCAGACTTGTGATTTGACTCAAGGTCAGAGAGTCAGAGTTTATGTTGCTCTCCAAGGCTGCATGATAGGGTGCAAAGGCGTGGTTACCAGGTGTTTTGAAGGGTCTACACTTGGTTGTATGTTGTACTTTGATCTTGAAAGGGGGAGATCTTTTGCCTCTCCCCTTGCTAGTATATAAAAAGCCCATTAGAAATAAACTCGAGGCTGCTGGGTATTGACCCAGGGCCCTCCCGAAGCTATCCTGTGTCTCTGTCTTTCTCTCTGTCTATGTCTATATTTCTATCTATCATTTCTCAGTTCCTCACTTCCTCCTTCAAGGGACCCTTCAGTAGGTCGGGACTGAACCCCAACACTGGGCCTCGACAAACCTAGGGGCAGGAACTGACAGAGACAGAAGGCATGATGCTTACTGCCTTGTTCCCTAAGGCTTGTTTAGCTACNGTTCATGCAGCACAGGCCCACCTGCCTCAGGATAGCACCAACTACAGTGGGCTGGGGCCTCCAAATCAACTAGAAGTTAAGAAGATGCCCCACATATATGCCCAAGGGCCAACTGGAATGAGACAGTTCTTCAAGCCAGGTTCCCTTTCCCCAGGGGTATTGGCAACTGAAGCTAACTATGACAGTATAGTTCATTAATATAAAAATATAAAATGTATTTTTAGTGAAACCTTTTTGGGGTCTTTGTCTCTGTAGTCTTCATCTCCTTACCTACCTTCAGTAGCTACTTTTATTAGTTTTAGATATATCTTCTCAGTATTTAGGCAAACATGACCATACATTACCCCATACATGTATATAATTTAAAGAGCATCTAGAGGAAATTATTTTTCTTCCAGTATGTGTTTTATTTTGTCAATGTAAAAAAAAGCAGTGAGCTTTATGTATCTGTATAAGCAATAGCAATAGTAGAGATAGCCCAGCCTGCTTTTCAACTGATACTAAGAGTCCAGAGGCACATAGTTTAAACTATAACTTGAGACTGTATTTCTTTATGTTTCAACTGAGAAGAAAGATAAACATCTCCAAGTAGGGAAGTAAAATATGGTCATAGATATGGAGAGTTCTGGATGGTATCAGTTCCTGGACATAAAGTAAATATTGATGATTGCTTTAATATAGAACAGTGTACCTTTTAACTGCTCTTGGATGATAAATGAATAGCCTTAAATGTGGCTCAAAACTACTGGACTAGATTTACAAAATAATACNTTTGTTGTTAAATATGATCTTTATAGTGAAATCATTAGCCTAGCTTTCCTTAAGGGTGTGCATATGTTACCACCAACAGTCAGATTCATTGATGCTCAGTGGTATGCTTTCTTCCCACAGTGCTGTGTGACTACTGCATTGGGAGAGATTTCTAGACTTCCAAAAGGTCTGAAATAGCTGCTGGTAATGAGCCAGAGAAGACATTCATGGGAATTTGCAAAGACTTATGGGAATTTCAAAGTTGTTCTCTTTTTAGATACCTGAACACACGTATTTTGAAGAGCCAAATGGATTTTTACAACATCAATTTATAGCTTACTTTAAAAAATTAGTGTAATGTCTTTAAACTAATCTATGGGAAACATTTGGTTTATTCAATTCCTTATTTGTGTTTATTATATTGAAGTCCACAGCATTATGAAGTCCACAGCATTTTGCANTACTTAATGTTTAGTACTAAACCTCAGAATGCTGGAGATGCAACTCAGTGGTGGAGCACATACCTGGTATGCTGAAGACCTGAGTTCAATCCTCAGCAACCCAAAATACAGGAAACAACACAAATTCCTGGGGGAGACTCTCCTAGCTTCAAATAGGTTATAGCTACTCCTTGTCTAGTTTGTAGTAAGATAGCTCTGGCCTGTGGGGAGAGCATCGTTCCTAAGACAGCATAGAGGGTAGAGAGCAATACTTTCATATGTCTAGCAAAATAAGAAAGAACCAAGGTCGGACAATAAACAGGGGATTAGATGTGAAAGACACAGCAGGAAACAGCCAGTATAATGGAGCACACCTGTGATCTTGGCACTGGTGACAGTGGAGACACCGAGGCAGGAGGATGGAGAATTGCAAGCTAGCTTGGGTTACCTAATAAGAGCCTGTTGCAAAAACATCAATAAACAAACATGTTACAGAAGCTCTTCAAAATGTGCACAAAGAGCTGGCTCGTGGTGGTGCACNCCTTTGATCCCAGCAGACAGATGAGAATTAAGACAAGCTCATGATGACATTGGAGAAAAAGCCTTTGAATAGGTTTGATTTGCAAATGAGCTCGGGGAAATTTACATATTCAAATAATTTCATATCAACAGAGTAGTCCTTGGTGGCCTGCCCTGACGATGAACATGCCACCACCTGAGTGCAAGTCACAATACACTGGACTCTTACTGGAGGCCATGGGAGCAGGGGAAGGGAGGGGGGCTTCATACAATGGAGAAGTCAGTTAAAAGACTTTAAACTTTGCAATGCAAATAAAATCAGCTGGAACTGTGGTGAGCAGGAGCAAGGCAACTTTTCTACTTCAGCATGATCTCTGTGCTGTGGAAGGCTCACATCTGTGGTCCATGGGTGGGTGTACCCCAGATGAGAACACAGCATCCTATTCTCCACTTCTACCCCAATATCACCTACATGGGGTCATTGACAGGTCCTATGTGCTACCGAAGGGTAAGGGGACAANTAGAAGTGCCTTTTGTGTTGGGAGGAGGCCCTTAGCTCTATGGGTGAACAGCCCAACTCTGAACAATGGACAAACCTCTCCTTGGGTCCTGAGAATACTTAACCACTTTTGTTCCCATGTGGACTTTTCTCTACTTCCACTCTGTTACCCCCACTTCCTGATCCCCACAATTGTTTTAGACTCTTAACTGGCTAACTTCATCACACTAAAAACTCCAGGTCATGTCTCAGCCACAGACTCGTTCCTGGGTTATTCTTGAAGGGCCCACATGAGCTCTGAAATTTCTGCCACTCCCTTCTGCTCCCCTTCCAGCCCACTGAGGGGAAAATGACTGTCAAATGCCCTACTTCTCCCATGAGATTACTTACTCTGGGCTTCTCAGAAAGTGTGCCTTGATGCCAGAGACAGTTGAGGTCTTAGCTACAGTTTTCTTCCTATACAAGTGTGACAACTCANGATTAAAGCATTCAACCCAGTCATGTGGTAAGCATGGAGAGACAAGACTCCAGCCCAGGCTCAAGATTCTTGATCTAGTGAGTGGACCATGAGACCAGGTTGCTTTGTGCCTGAAATTGTTTGAAATATTTTTCCCTGTATTATCCTATATAATAGGAAATATAAAGCGGGGCTATATAGCTCAGTGGTCTAGCATGCACAGGGTCCTGGGTTCTACTCTTAGTACTGGGGTGGTTAGAAAATAAAAGAGAGTAGAGAGGAACAGAGAAGAGAGAGAGAAGGGGAGAAGAAGAGGATTGCCTTCTCAAGTGCACATCAACACAGAAGCTGGAGATATAAACTTATGAGAAAAAAAAGTCTTTGTAGATGTCAACTAAAATAAGATCACACTGGGTTAGTGTTGAACCTAAATCCAGTAACTAATGTGGCCTATAAGGTCTCATGACCTTCTGTAAGGAAGCTACATCTCCATTTGGGCTGAGTTACTGTTTGTTTGTTCAGTTTTGATGTTCTGTAGTGTTGGAGATGGAACTGAGAGCCTCATGTATGCAGGAAAGTCATCAGACCCTCACCTGACACTCAGCCACCACTCCCTCATACCTGCAGCTGCGTGTGCTCCTGGGAGGCAGATTTGTGGGAGTGCAGGAGATGGAAGGCTGGCTGGACTAGGAACTGCGGTTAATGCAGCTTTCGTGAGTTAGCACCCAACACTAACAGACATCCTCAGCCCCATTTTGATGACAAATAGAGCATTTAGACAAGTAGATGAGTAAGTCGAAATATATCCAGGTAAATAAATGCTAAGCTTAAAGGATGGGTGATTTCCTCAGCTGAACTCAGTCAAAGCAGTATGCTACGGAACAGAAAAACCCAAAGAAAGAGTTTTAGAGGGCTGCAGCAAGACAGCATTGCCAGAATAACAATGTGCAAGGAACATTTATTCACAAAAGTAGCCTCCACTGCTTATGTTTCGAAAGAAAGGGACTGTGTTCTGTGGAATCCTTTTATTGTGAGTGGGCTCTAAATAAGGTAACAGATGCAAGGAAAGTACAAAAAAGGAGATTAATATGGCATTATATGCATTATATACTTTTAAAAGGTTACATTATTTCAGGGCTGATGAGATGGCTCAGTGTGCAAAGGCACTTGCCACCAAGTCTGATGGCTTGGATTTGATCCCTGAGACCCACATGGTAGAAGGAGAGAGCTGATTTTCGTAAGTTGTCCTCTGACCTCTGCATGTGTGCCATAGCATATGTGCCCCCCACCATAAACATAAATAAAACTGCAATTCTAAATGATCACACCCCTTTACATACTCACCGTACGTCTATTGGACACATTGGNCACTGTGGAAAGTACATCAAAAGACAGAGTCGGTAAGTGATAGTTAAGAACAAGGCTGATAACTCTCCACCACCCAAGGCATATAGGTTTAGATGTACTCTAGCAAGACTCAACATGGGACGTTTACCAAAGCAACCACAAGGATGAAACCAGTCAATCCAGTACTTACCATACTTTGATGCCTTGAGGAAAATTCTGGGAAACTCTACAACGGTGCATAGCTAACATACCAAACATACCATAACCACATACTCAGCAACGGAACACAGGAATTCGATGGTGGGGCAGATATACCCATTGAAACAAATCAGAATTGCGTGTAAAATACTGAAGAGTATACATCCTGAGGTAATTTTTATATTACAGTATATTATAAGAGCTGGCATGGTGGCCCACGCTTGTGACCCTAGCATTTGAGATGCTTGAGGCCAGCCTGGGCTACAAAATGAGATGTTGTCTGCAAAAAAGAAGAGGAGGAGAAGAAGGGAAAGAAAGACAACAAAAATGGTTTTATGCTCAAGTACAGTTTTTAAAAATGTTGTGTTTTTAAATATACATTCAAAAGAAGTTGTAATAAATAAATAAGTGCATCTAGAGAGATCCACTGTCCACTACCCAGTCTTCATTGTTGAAATATTTTATGGCTGAGGAGATGGCTTAGTGGTTAAGAGTGCATTCTGCTCACACAGCAGACCAGAGTTCAGTTCCCAGGACAGACATCAAGTGGCTCACAACCACCTGTAACTCCAGCTCCAGGGCATCTGACACCTTCTTCCCACACAGAGACACAAACATATACACATAACCTTAAACATTAAAAGTTTCTAAAATTAACATTTTCAAGACTTGTAAGACAATGTCAATGCCAGAATCCTGAGACTTGTGTACTCTGGACAGCTTATTCAGTTTCCACCGTCTTGTAACACTTGGTGTGCATGGACGTCTATGCAATCTTATCTACAGTTGCCCCATCACTACAGAGTTGCCTCTGACTGCCTGCTGTAAGCCCACATNCACAGCTCCTGGTCATCGCTGACCTGTTCACCATAATTATAATCTTGCTATTTCAAAAATGTACATTATTAATGACTTTTCTCATTGAGATGATAAGATACTTGACAAGAGCAACTTAAGGATGGAAAGGTTTATTTTGGCTCACACTGAAAGGGTACATTACACATCTTGATGTGGAAGCCATGAAGGAGTTTGAGGCAGCTTGTCANGTTGGATCCACAGGAAGAAAGCCACTAGAGATGAACACTAGTGCTCAGATCCCTTTCCCTTTTATTCACTGGACTCTAACTCGTGGACTGGTGCTGCCTGTGGTTAGGGTGGATCTCTCATCTCAGCTGTCACAATTCCCTCGTAGACATNCCCAGGTAATCTAGATGTGTCCTAGGTAATTCTAGATCTTCNGGCATTAACGATCATTATTAACCATCACATTACATAAATGGAGTGTACATTAGCTAACCCTAGGGATTAGCTTTTGCTACGCACACTAATTATCTTGATGGATCCCACTTGTGTGTACTGATGCTCCTCCATCTGGTTTATTGCTGAGCAGTGTTCTGTGGCATAGCCTGGTTACAGATTAACTTCAAACTCACTGGAGAGTTGTTTCCTATCNTTGGTTCTTCACCACAAAGCTGCTATGAGCCTTGAATTTATATTTATATACCTGGAGCAGAACTCCAGCAGCATGACATGACCCTTACCACCTTGAATCAGAGCAACTGTGACCACCCTTGTAAGATCAGGACTAGTACTATTTCCCCANACAAGGATGAGTGGTGAGGAGGTCATCAGACTCTTGCCTGAGATCCGGCTATCTACCACCTCCTACCCACCCCACAGGTTCCGGCAGTCTGTGTATGTGCTAGGGTATACAGGAGACAGAAGGCTGGCTGGATTGGTAACTGTGGTGATGCAGCTTCCNTGAGTCAGCACNCATACTAGGCGGGGCTTTCAGCAAAGCAGGTGCCTGGAAGTCATCTGTGCCCCTGTAAGTAACCCCAATTAACTCACTGGTTCACCAAGCTGGTCTTGAATGGGAGCCATTCTTTGGTCTGTTAGTGCCTACCTAGGGTTAATAGATGTTTCTTTACATCTCCCACACAACAACACTTACGCATAGGGTTTGCAAAAATATGTTTTATTTCTTGAAAGTAAGTGTCAGAGAGCAGTTACTGATTTATTCTGTTAAGTGCATGTTTAACGTCGTCTTCTTCTTCTTCTTCTTCTTCTTCTTCTCCTCCTCCTCCTCCTCCTCCTCCTCCTCTCGACAGGGTTTCTCTGTGTTGCCCTGGCTGTCCCGGAATTCACTCTGTAGGCCAGGCTGGCCCCAACTCAGCAGAGATCCACCTGCCTCTGCCTCTCAAGTGCTGGGATTAAAGACATGCACCACCACACCTGGCTTCATGTTTAACTTTTCAAGAAGCTAATAAACCACTTTCTTGAGTGGCTGAACCATTTTACACTGTGGTGGAAAGAGTTTTCTCTCTACCTTCCATGGTTCTTTGCTGGGATGGGTTCCGATAAAAAAAGATGGCTGGGCAGTGGTGGTGCACACCTTTACTCCCAGCACTTGGGAAGCAGAGGAAGTGGATCTTTGTGAGTTTGAGGCCAGCCTGGTTGGTCTACAGAGTGAGTTCCAGAACAGCCAGGGCTACAAAGAGAAACCCCATCTAAAAATATGTATTAATAAAAGAAAAACAATTGGGAGTTTATTAACTTGCGTGCTTCATTCAAGATACTCAAGCATATGAGTAAACCTCAAAGAGGTGGCTTTGAATTCATGTTTAAAGATGCTGTCTGGGAAACTAGTGGGAACTCATGAACTTTAGAGCAACAGCTGTGAAGCCTCCGTGGGACTGGACTAGGCCCTCTGCATAACCGAGACAGTTGTGTAGCTTGATTTGCTTAAGGCACCGAGGGCAGTAGGATCAGGATCCATCCCTGGTGCATGATCTGGCTTTTTGGAGCCCACTACCCATGGGGGGACACCTTGAACAGCCTTGATGCAGGGGGAGGGGCTTGGACCTGCCTCAACTGAATGTACCAGGCTCTGCTGACTCCCTATGGGAGCCCTTACCTTGTCTGAGGAGGGAATGGGGATGGTTTGTTGGGGGGGGGGGCAAGAGAGGGAGATCTGTGGTTGGTATGTAAAATGAATAAAAAATTTCTTAATTAAAAAAATTAACTCAATATAGTAGGAACATACAATTCAAATCTAAAAAAAAAAGATGCTATCTCGGGGCTGGCTAGAGAGATGCCTCAGCTGTTAATGGTGCTTGCTGCTCATGCAGAGGACCAGAGTCCAGTTCTCAGCAGTCACTTTGGAGGGCTCACAACCACCTACAACTCCAGCTCCTGAGGATTTGATACTATCTTCTGTCCTACGATATTTGTTTGAGACAGGGTTTCACTGTGCAGTCCTTGCCATCCTGGAACTTGCTATGTAGACCAGTCTGGCCTCAAACTCTCATTGATTTACAGACACCATCTTCCTGGGTCTCTCTTATGAACAAAGCTCTCCCTTTCAGATGTAAACTGCTCTTAAAAAACTAAATTCTGCTGTTTTTAGAACATTTCCTGTGTCTGTAGTTTCACAGAATTTCAGCTGATTTTCTCAAAATAATCTGCATGCCAAAGAGGCACATTTGGAGCATCAGATTTTGATCTCCTATGGTCAGGGTTTGAGGTGGCATGTTCTGGTGTCTCATACCAGCAATGGAGGAAAATGCAGCTTCATCATGTCCTTTTAGCATTTTGTGCAATCCTTACTTTTTATCTTAGCCGATTTGACTGATGGGTGGTGACTTCTCAATGTGGCTTGACTTCGCATTTCCACAATGACTTATGGTGATGAATTCCTTTTTCATATTCTTTGTCATTTTTCTATGCTTTCCAGTAAGACATCTACATCCTAGTGGGTTTGTTTTTTGACTATTGACTTGTAAGGGCTTTTTGTATATTCTAGATATAAATTCTTTCTCGGATAGTGTGGTTTGAGAATACTTTCTGTAGCTCTGCACTTTGACTTTTCATCATCTTAGGAGCTGCTTACAAAAGGAAAAGTTTCTGTTCAACTAAGTCTGATGCATCAAGATTCCCTTCATGGGCTGTGCTTGTGATATCAAGTCTAAAAGTCTTCACCTAGCTCCTGGTCCTGTAGATTTCTTCCCATAGTTTTGTTTCAAAGCTTTTAGTTTACAATGCAGTTAGATTCAAATCCTTCAGCTCCATGTTGCAAAGCTCACCCCTGACTAATTACAGAAGCATCTTCAGTCCTGCTATAGAAACATTCCTATCTGGGAAACAGATAAAGCAGAGGGTATATGAATATCATACAAATACCATCTGTCTGGGGATTGAAAAGTAATTTGAGGGGGAAGGTATGGTGGTGCCAGCATCTAATTCCAGCATTCAGGAGGCAGAGACAGACAGATCTCTGTGAGTTCTAGGCCAGCCTGGGCTACATAGCAAGTTCCAGGATGGCCAGACCTACCCACTGAGACCCTGACTCAAACAAATAAACAAAAAAGTAACCTGAGGGCCAGCAAGATGACTCAGGGGGTAAAGGTGCCTGTATCAAGCCTGTGACCTGTATTCATTCCCTGGGATTCACGCAGTGGAAAGGGAGAACTGACTCCTGCAAGTTGCCCCCTGACCTACACACACACACACACACACACACAGAGAGAGAGAGAGAGAGAGAGAGAGAGAGAGAGAGAGAGCAATGAGTGTGAGAGTGCTATACAAATAAATAAATTAATAAATAATAAATAAATATGAAGCACTTTGAGAGCTGGGGTATAGCCGAGTGCTAAAGGGCTTGCCTAGCATACCTCAGACCCCTGAGTTTGGTGCCGAGCACCACAGAAAAGCATAATTTGAAAGAAATAGGCACTGTTGCAAAAATGTAAACACAAACAAATCTGCACCCAGTTTACTGGTTGGCTTAGTTTGTTTTCCTGTTGCTGCGATAAATCATTTTGNTTAGGAGCAAATGGAGGCCAGGCATAGTGGTGNACACCTTTGATCTCAGCTTTGAGAGACAGAATCAGAGGCAGAAGAATCTCTGTGAGTTCCAGGACAGCCAGGGCTACATAGAGAGAACTGGTTTCAACTCTCCCCACTCCACGCCTAAACAGTGCAAACATAAAAAAGGAAAAGGATTTGTTTCATCCTACAGGTTACAGTGTATCGTATAGGGAAGCCAGAGCAAGACCTGGGGGCAGAAACTGAAGCGGAAGTGGAGACCATGGAGGAATGATGCTTACTGCCTTGTGCCCTCTGGTTTGCTTAGCAACCTTTCATATACAGCCCAGGCCCACCCTCTTAGGGATGGTACTCCCCACAGTAGGCTGGGCCCTCCTATGGCAATTAACAATTAAGAAAATGCTCACAAATATGCCCACAGGCCAATCTGATGGAGGCAATTCGTAAATTGCAGGTCCAATTTCCCAGGTGTGTCATGTTGACAACTGAAGCTAATTATGACACTANTAAAAAGAGTTCTTGATTTTGCGATTTTTCTCTTGTAAGAAGCAAGGTGATCATAGTTGGATATGTTACAAAACAGATAACGAAAGTAAATAAAGATCTCCTCTATGATCAACCAAAACAGATGAATTTGCAAGCACAAATGCAAATGACAAGCACCTTTGCTAGTTCATTAATATTAATGTTTATTAATAGCGAGATTCCTGTCAACACATAGGTTCAGTCCTGCAATAAATAGGAAGATTCTACCTAATAGCAGCCAATACTTAAAATATAAAGTGATTTAAAATATACTAAGCTAGATTATAGACCAGAATGCTAGGTCCACCTGCACTTTCCATATAACAACTTAGCTCTTGAGAGAAATGTTACAGCATTGGTCTGTAGGCAGACTTTTCTGTCTGGCCAGCCAGTTCCCAAATAACTACAAGGAGGCAGTATTAGTTATAAATGCTCAGCTGATAGCTTACACTTGCTTTTAGCTAGCTCTTATAACTTAAATTAACCCATTTCTATCAATCTTTGTGCTACCCCGAGGTTCNTTTACCTCATGTATGCACTTCCCATCCTGCTTGCTCTTCNCCTCATGCTATCTCCTCTGACTCCTTCATTCTTCTCCCCAGCATTCTCTCTGCCCCGAAAATCTTGCCTAGTCATTGGCCAATCAGTTTTTTATTAACAATGAGAGCAACACATCTTCACAGTGTACAGAAGGATTATTCCACAGNGTCGGTCTGCTTTCCATCTCTGTGACCATCACCTGAGGGAATAACTTAGANGGTGGGAAGGTTCATTTTGGGGTACAGCTTCAGANATTNCTATCCACAGTNNTGTAGACCCTTCCCAGGGAGCTGCTGTTGAGACCAAATGTGTCAGGAAACACATGATGGAATAAAGTTGCTGAGCTNGTAGCCCCTGGTGGATCAGCAGCAGAGAGAAAATGGGAAGCAGCAAGGGACAAGACATGTCCAAGAGCATACCTCCAGTCACCACTTCCTCCAACCAGGTCCCACCTCCCCAGGTTTCCACCACATCCCAACAATGCCATCAAGTTATGAACCAACAATAGGTCCGCCCATTGATGATGTTTGACCTCTCATGATCCAACCATTTCTCAAAAGCCCATTGACTAACAGAGAAAAGCCTTTAGCATATAGTCTTTGTGTGACATTTTAATCTAAACTATGACAGTTACACATGTGGGTGGTGGAAGCCAGGAGGGGACTTGTAAATGTCAATATCTAAGCTCCTTCCTGGATCCTCACTCAATNTTCTACATTGTTAGAAATTCTTTTTAATCTAAGATTTACTTTTACCTAATGAAGTTCAAAGAATGAGATACCTTTGAGGTTTANTTATTATTTATGAAATAGTTACATTTTGGGCATTGTCCTAAGTACTCTATCTGCATTGACTCATTGAATCTTCAAACTCTGTGATAACATAAAGAGNTATTTACATAAGACTGTGCCAAGTTGTTCATACTTACATATTGACATGCATCTACCCTTCGCCACTACCTTACTGTCATCAACCCCATTTTATACGTAGCATCTGAGTCACAAGAGGCTGAGTTGTTAGCACAGCATACCTCAGGCTGGGAAGTGGCAAAGCTGGGATGCTGTGGCACTCCACTGCCTTTGTACACTGACCACATTCTCCAATAGCTGAGGAAACTGAGCTGTGGGAAGGCTACGTAAATTCACCATAGTCCAGCAAGTGGGTAGGGAAGGCTAACATTCAAATTTGCAAAAAAACCTAAATTTATTTTTCTGATTATTATGATTGTGGCTAATGCCCCCCACCACACACACAAATACAACATGAAACTTATTACCTTAACTGTTGTTACAGGTTCAGTTCAGTAGTGTTAAACACATCTACGTAGTTGGGAAACAGTTCTGAATTTTTGCATTTAGCAAACCTGACACTCTACAACCATTATGGACTTCCCTTCTCCGGCTCCACAGCCCATAGGATCCACATTCTACTTCTCATTTTTATTTTTAAGATGGACAGCTCTAGAGACTCCATATAAGGGGGAATCATACAGCGTTTGGTTTTTTATGATTGGCTTATTTCATTTAGCATGATGTTCTCAAGATTGATTCATGTTGTNTGTGGCCTGGGTCTAGATCTACTTCCTTTTAAAACTGAAGAATATTCAATTGTATCTATACATAAATCCAAGTATCTTTGACCCAAACCCATGGTGTTGACTTTTACAGCTTTCTACCTTCTGTCATGTCTTCCAGACCCTTCTCTCACATGGTACCATTTATGTCCCTCATGGATACTTGTATTGAGTCTTTCTCTGTCCTGCCAGCCAGCTCCCAAATCACAACATGGAGACTTATTATTTAATTATGAAAGCTTGGCCAATAGCTTAGGTTTGTTTCTAACTAGCTCTTATAATCTAAAATTACCCCATTTCTATTAATTTACTTTCTGCCTCATGGCTTTATTACCTCATCTCTGCAGTGCCCATCCTGCTCACTCAGCATCTCATGGCATCTCTGCCCTTCTTCTTCCCTGCGTCCTCTGTGCCTGGAGATCCTGCCTAGCTATTGGCTGTTCAGCATTTTACTAAACCAATCANGGTGACATATCTTTACATAGTGTAATCAAATATCACACAACAGATACTAAATACCATTGGTCATTATTAGTGTTAGAAAGTGTTTTCACATGTTTGCCCTCTAACACACATGAAGCATGCTCTAACACATATGGCCTTCTATGTGTAGCGTCTCCTTGGAGCTGTGATATTACTTAATGTCTGCAACAAAGAAGATCCAAAATATGCTAAGAGAAAATCTGAATTTCTGTGGCAACTTAAATTGACTAGGGATGGCTTTGTAGAACATGGCAGTAAGAGGTTGGGTCTGGGCTCAGAATCAAGAGAGATGTTGAGCACAAGCTCAGGAGGAAGAATTTGACATGAGGCAAATGAACTGCCCAATCCTGGCCTAGATGACCCCCTTCCTGTCCCTTGCATGGGTGATGGCAAGGAAGCTAAAGTGTGAAAAGAGGGANTAGNGAGTGCGTGGCAAATGTGAACACATTCATGACTGGCTGAACTGGAGTTCTAGTGGGCGCCCCACTCTCTGTCACAGTGAAAACATCTCTGTCTGCTCAATTTGGGATTTCTTCCTAACAACAATTGATGTTCTAGAGTGTGACAAGGCCTTCAGTGGTTCTTCCCTATGGCCTCTGAGTTCAGCTCAGGCAGGAGGGGAAAGATGCATCCACTTCCCTCTCTGCCCCATACCCACAAACAGGTTCCTCAAATTTGGAGAGAAGAGCACAAGTCAGCCTTGTCCTTTAGTTTGGAGAGAGAAGACTCCCATAGAAATCACAGGGGACCAGAGAGAGNGACCAGAGGCCCAGAACTCCAACATANCCAAAGGCTTCTGAAGACATTTGACTCAAGCCAGATATGGCGTCAACAACCTGCAACCCCAGCACCTGGGCAGTCGAGGCAGAAGGATCACAAGTTAGAGGCCATCCTGGGCTACCTAGGGAATTACTGGTTGGCCTGGGCTTCAGAGCAAGAACTTATCTCCCCAAAACAAAAACCAACCAACTAAAAAATACCATCTGGATGAAGCGATTTTAAATAGTGCAGCCTTCACCACTTCACTAACAAGCTTAATTCCTAATCAGATTCTAAATACTTATCTTTATACCCACAGGTAAGTATAGATCTCACCCCTCATCAAAGAACTTCTCTTTGCTGCAGATGGAGACCATTACAGAAAACCACAACCGGTCAAAATGCAGAGACCAATTGCCTAAGGGATGCTCAACCCCAAATGCTGCTTCTACAACACAACTCCTGTACCGAAACACAGAGAACATCTTGGGAGCAGGGAGGAAAAATTGTAAGAACCAGAGGACCAGGGAGACTGCTGTGAGATTGTGTCTCCTAGAAATGACAGGGATGCTTACACCCATGAAACCTTGACAATATGGCTGCTTCAGCAAGACCTGAACAAGAATGACACTAATAGACAAGAGGGAAATTTCATGGAGACTACCCCTAGACTAAGAACTATAGGCAACTAAGGAATGCTGAGAACAGAATTAGTCTTCCTCAGGGATGAGCCTACTAATTGGTTATCTAATGCCAAGTGGTCAGCTCTGAAATCAAATGCATATAAGTAACAGTAAATGGACCAAGTAGGTTGTATTTATATAGTTATGTGCATGTGTGCCCATAGGTGTGTGTGTGTGTGTGTGTGTGTGTGTGTGTATAGAAATAATAATTAAAGAAAAAGAAACCATGAATGTGAGAGGGAGCAATGGGAGAAATGGGAGGGGTTGGAGGGAGGAAAAGGAAGAGAGAAATGATGTAATTATATTTAATTAAACAAAAATAAAAATTAAAAAATTAGCGTGGTTCTGTTTAAAATGTCAAGGAACATGTTCTCTGTGTGTTTGTTTATATATATATTCTTCTTGTGGAGGCCAGAGGTCAACCTCTGGTGTCCTGTTGCTCCTCAGAAGTCATCTACTTTGCTTGACTTGCTTGTTTGTTTGTTTGTTTTGAGACAGGGTCTGTCATTAGCCTAGAGCTCATCAAGTAGGTTAGGCTAGCTGGCCAGCTAGCNCCAGGGATCCACTTGCCTTCACCTCTACACTGGGATTATAAGCCCAGGCCATCATCCTTGGCACTGGGTTTGTTTGTTTACTTATTTTTGAGAAAGGGTATCTATTATATAGACTAGGCTGGCCTTGAACTCACAGAGACCCATCTGCCTCTACTTTCCAAATGCTGGGATTAAAAACCTATGCCACCATGCATGGCCATTGGCTTTTTAAGTGAATTCAGAGATCAAACACAGGTCCTTATGCTAGTGTGGCAAACCCTTCCCTGATTGCACTATTCCAGCCTGAATATGCNCTTTTTCAGTGATGTTCATACTGATGCACCCTTNAGTTGTTTATTTTGTTTTGTTTTGTGTTTTGTCTACTAGGTTTCCTTGAAAAATACAACTATATTTAAACATATAAGCTGTTTTCAATCATTTTCTTGGTCTACATTACCCTTCATGTTTTTTAGCTGTTCATACCTTTAATCACAACCTATGGCTCAGAAATTTCATGAAGCACACACATATGTGTGTCTGTGTGTGTGTGT